>SNQJ01S0032608.1:56534-86056 GCA_010110895.2 Picea sitchensis
GCATGATTGGTACATACTTGGTACATGGTTGGAGGTACTTGTTAGTAGTATTGTTGACACATGGTTTATGGATGATGTAGCATACTTGTCTTGGTATATTATTAGAAGCACACATTGATCTTTGTGATGATTATGAGTTGTTGTGATATGCTTGGTTGATGCACATCTTGGTGATATTGTGCATATGGTTGAGAGTTGTCTTGGTGATTGATCTTGGTGAGTAGATATGATTTGGTTGATAGGATTGATGAGACAAGTTGTTGTGATAGGTTGTTTGGACAGGTTGTTGTGATAGGTTATTCGTACAGGTTTGGTGCATGGTTGATGCACTTGTTTATGGTATAGGTTAGTGCATGGTTGATGCATGTGTTTATGGTACAGGTTGATTATAGGTTGTTTGGTACGGGTTGGTGCATGGTTGATGCACTTGTTTATGGTACAGGTTGATTACATGTTGAGGTAAAGGTTGATGCATGATTGATGCATGGTTCAGGTTATTGGTATAGGTTGTTTGGTGCAGGTTGATTGGTACAGGTTTACAACAGTATATCTCACAATGAAAGTGTGACAATGGTTCCATCATTCTACTTATACGTCAGGGTGATTGGACGGGAAAAAGACAGGTGTTTGTAGCTGGAGAAAATAGGGGGTTGTAGCCTCCTTCTGGTTATATCCAAAGAATTGGGGAGTTGGAGCTTCACTCAGGTTGTAGCCTGAGAAACTAGGGGGTTGGAGCCTCCTTCCAGTTGCATTTAGAAAATAAAGGAAGTTGGTGCTTCCAATGAATGTAATTCTTAAATACATATAAGAAAAAGTAGTCCGTGGTTTTCTCCTGCTTTGGGTTTCCAAGTAAAACACTGGTGTACTGTGTATGTGTGTGATTGCTCATTTGTTCATTGTTTATTTACTCAGCAATTATTGGATGATAATGATACATTGATATAACACTTGCATTTTATGGTGAAAAAGAATTAAATTTCACTATTACTAATTCACCCCCCCTCTCAGTAATCCAACAATAGCAGTAAATGGGAATCCAGGAAAGGGTGTCCTTGATAGAGGCCTAATGACCAAGAATTGTTGAAACATGAAATAAAGATGGAATTTGGCATTTAGTTTCTCTGGTTAATACTGTAATTACCTACTTACATTTTGGGAATTGTGGTTTTCTTTTGTAACAAAAGAGAAAGAGAGGTTTCTCATTGGGTGTTTCCATAAAGATAAGTCAACATAGTTAAGAATATTCCCATGAGAATTTTCATAAGAATGGCTAAAAGATCTCTGGGAGGAAGGATATGGAAGTTTGAAATGTCCATGTGTGTGAATGACATGGAAAAAGGTGCAAGTAGTGAACTTGCATGCTGAATATTTATCTATTTTTGTATATGATTGAGTTCATGAATTGAATACGTTATAAAGGTTCTTGGTATGAAGACTAATATTAAGACCAAATAAATATGAATGAATGATATGAAAATGTGCAAGTGACACACATGTATGATGTATGAGTATGTGTATACTGAAGGCATGATATGACTGTCTGAATAAGTAAAATATAAGGCAATGGTTTCACTTGCCAGGATTGAATAAATACCATGGATGCATGGATGACTCTATTTCGAAGAGACATGACTATTTTTTTTCTAATAATAGCTTGAGGATTATGTGTTCCATAATTTCCTCATGAAAAGCTAGTAGAAATTTTCGAAGGAATAAAGGAGTAAGGATGCTTTGTTATGATAGGTGGAAATATGATTGTGCCTTTGAGGATTGCATGAGAATGATTATGAATAATCATGAGTTAAAATAATTTGTAAATAAATATGCAAAGTGTTCCTTATGGTAGACACACATAATTTTGGTGCATGTGGTTAAATGTATGAAAGAACAACATGAAAGCAAGTTGATAACCTAAAGATACATGTTTGAATATGTAATTGGAATATATCATAAGAATGCATGCTTATATTCCTTATGGAATATTGGATAGAACTATGAAATAATGAAGTTGAGGCTGACTCCATATTGAGGTCATTTCAGACCATTTGGATATGCAATAAGGAAGTTGCATGATGAGACAGTTCCATGTGGAAGAACTGTGTAAGAACTTTGTCATGAGAACATAGTTATAATCTAAATGATTGTTGAGAGTTGATAAGTGGGATGCAATGCTCATTTATATAAGAATCTTGGATTACATTCTAAAATATAATGCATGCATAGGGAACATGCAAATAAAGTTAACCAATTTGATTAGAAAATGTTAAGAATGCATCGGTTCATGATTAAATTGTAAACCAAAATCTTGTTGTTTTAGCAAGTTGATTTACCATAGAGAGTCAAGATGAAACTTGGCTAAAACTGCTCAAGGAATAGAGTAGGAAAATCCCAAACGGGATAAATTGCAGAAGCAAATAAGGAAAAAAGGAGAAATACTTTTCTCACTTTGAAACTTTGATTTTCTTAACAAAGTTGTATGGTTTGAAAAAACAGTTGTGAAAAAAAGTACATATGAGAAATAAATTAATAAATATGTTTAAATGGTATTGGATAAACCATATTATGTAAAGGTAGTGAGGCATTGGGAATAGTTTAGTTAAGATAAAAGTTTCCAGACTACACAAAAGGAGTTGGAAAAATGGAAGAGTCCATTAATTTATTTCTTATTGTCTATTATGTTTCCTGGGGATGAGAAAATGATGTGATAATGTAAATGTCTTGAAATGATATTGTTGATAGTTGTATGTCTATAGAAATAAATGAAAATTTATTGTGTTGCACTCATGAAAACATTAAGGATAATGTGATGAATTGCATAAAGATATGCCAGGACATATCTAAAAATGTTTCGTTGAATTAAATACTATGATACATGCATTGGTATTTACATAACAAATGACATAGTTTTGAATGTCATTTGTTGGTCACTATAATTGTGTTCAGCAAGAGTCATATTCTTGTTGATGAAATAAATAGCATAAGGGAGATGATTTTCTTCTTGTCCCAAGACAACTCCTATTGCAGTATCTGAAGCATCAGAGGATATGTGAAAGGGAAGTGTTCAATCAGGTCCTCTAAGAATAGGAGCTGTAGATAACTGATGTTTAAGTGTATTAAATGCTTCCTCGAAAGAATTAGTCCATTTGAATTCATCATTTTTCATCAGTAGCACAAATAGGGGAGAAGCTATTTTTGGAAAAGTTTTTGATAAATCTTCTGTAGTATCCAGCATGTCCTAAAAAACTTCTTACCTCTGTTTGGGTTTTGGGAGTAGGAAGATCCTTAATGACTTGTATCTTTGATGGGTCTACCTGAATTCCTTGAGATGAGATAAAATGTCCAAGCACTATTCCTTCACTCATCATCATATGACATTTTTCTGTACTTAAGGAGTGTTGGGCTTGTATGCATCATTTAAGCACTTTCTCAAGGTTTTGTAGTACTTCCTGAAAAGAAACACCATAAGGAGTAAAGTCATCCACAAAAAATTCCATAGAGTCATTAAGCATATCAGAAAATATTCCTATAACTGCTTTTTGGAAGGTTGTTGGTGCATTACATAGTCCAAATGGGAGAACTCTATAAGCAAAAGTTCCCCAAGGGATAGTAAAAGTGGCTTTATCTTGATCTTGAGGTGCAATTTTAATCTGATTATACCCACTGAAACCATCTAAAAATGAGAAAAATGTCTTCCTTGACAAACTGTCTTTCATGAAGAAAATCATCTCCCTTATGCTATTTATTTCATCAGGAAGAATATGACTCATGCTGAACTCAATTATAGTGACTCAGCAAGAATATGAATCCTGTATATATATATATATATATAGTTACCAACAAATGCTTAAATGCATTCATGTGAAACTTTTAGTTTCATGTAGGCTGAGTTGAGGTCACGATCAACTAAATCAGGAAAACACAGTCCTACTGTAATAATAAATGTGTATGAAAGAACCATGTGGTAAGAGGTTGGTTGCGTTCCAAAACACCATGGCAAGAGTGACTAATATGGAAGGAGGGGTTATGTTACACCTTCTTCACTCTGTACTTTTATACCTTTATATCAAATTTTCTATTTTATAGAGGAAAATCATGCACGTTTCTTGTCTTTGAAATCGAGTAAAAAAATGAGAAACGAGGGATCCCATTACTACATTTTAATGTCCCACCCTACTCTAAACTAGACTCAACATATCGATATGAGATCTTAGTAGTGTTATTGTCAATATTTTAATGTTCCATCGAAAATTAAACACGATGCTTGTGCTTAAATTTAAATCTCTTGTTATTCATAGTTGAATATGGAGGTTTATCCATGCATTCACGTGTGAAGCACAAAGGCACGTGATGATATATTTTAAAATCGATATAGTAATAAATTTCATGAACCAGGTTTGCCTGGATAAATAATTTATAGAAGCCAGTTCTTCGTTCTGCCATGAAAATCGCAGAGCCTTCGATTCCCATAGCTTCTATTGCCATTCAATTTTAGAAAATGTGAATTACTGAGAAGTATCTAAAACAACTACTGATGAAATAGAGGATATTATTCTTTTCTCAACTTCTCTTTGTATGGTAATGATTATGACTATGCATTTCTACAAATTCTTTCAAGAATCAAACAAAGTAGATAAGTGGAATAGTTCATGGAATTAAGCGAAGTAGAGGAGTGCAAGAGTTGATGTATTTGTAAATACTTCCACTATAATAAGAATACAGGGATGAGATGGTCATATCAAATATATTGTATTAATAAAATACAACACATATATATAACCAGGAATAGAGAATTTGCCTTATTGCATGTCCATCAAAAATCCTCGTGAGAGACTATCTCAATCTATCCTCATGGCATCGTGAACCTCTCAGGAACAAGGTAGTCGTTAACCTTTAGTTCAGGTCATGGTGGGAATGCTATTAGGTTGTGACAGGGATGCTGCCACACTTCTCCCAATCTATCTGATATATGTGTATGGCCCCTTTACTCCATATGAGAGTCAGATTAGCAAGAGTCACCATGCTTGCATCCACAGACAAATATAATATTAATAACTCTTATAAATGAAATCCATAACTGAAATCATCATCATCATCATAAAAAACAAGTACTCATAATCAAAATCAATAGTCCACTCCTTGACTCAATCCAAAGTCCAAGGAATTTTGTCGATGCCATCAACATCCTCTTCGTGTTATGTTTCCTACACACTTAGGAAATCTCATCAGAATACCTGTCAATTCTATACATCAATATAAATAGCATATCAAATTTAATACTCGATTATAGTATAATTTTTAACTCATAAACCAAATCAAATAATCATAATGTACCATGTTTATCCAGATCACTTGCACACAATTGTCCTCAAAGAATAATTAGTGTTATGAAAGTGTGGTCAGTGAAATATGGATGTTACACCTAAGCCTGAAAGGTGAGTCACCAGAAGGAACAAGAGATTTCGATAGCTCATCTGAAAGACTCGGTGGAGTCTTTAAATTTTTTTCATCTATTGACTGGGATCATGCACACAATGGGTATGACAAGAAAATATATTGATTTGAGTAAATATGACAACCATGTGGATGCCGATCCATGAACTACATAGATATGTACTGTGTTGATATGTGAAATTTTCCCCTTGAGTTATGAAAAACAATAAAATCTTTTTGCATGAAATTTGGACTTAATATGATTGGTGTTTGAAATTATTGAAGGAATATAATAAATGCCAAGGGTCTGGGAAATGACCAGATCAAGAAGAAGAAAATGTTGTTGAAGAAGAAAAAATTTAATTGCATTTCAAGTGTTGCTAAAAAGAACATCGAGGACCTTGTTCCTTTAAGGGGGATGGGATTGTAACACCCTTGTTTCCCCCATCTTGTAATTATTCATGATTAATGATTTCCATGTTATGTCATGCAAACTATGTAAATGTATTATTGTTTAATTTTCACTACAAACAACTTACTGTGGGGTTGAAGCCTTAAGTACTGGCCATGATACCACTAGAGGAAAGAGTGAAGGAAAATAGAGAAGGGTTCATCATGCTAAGATGACTCAATCCTTCTTTCTAAAATATTTTATTTGCAATAATAAGCCTTAACTTGATCCCAAATAAAAATCACTTAATGAGAAAAAGGATTGGTTGTTTAGCAACCAACCACCCCAAGGAATGGAAGGATGGAGGGATTGGATGAGCCATGAGGAAGTTGTTAGCTAAAGGTACCCATCGTACCATTCCAAAACCTCAGAAGTTGACCATAGTTCCTTCTAAAATAAGGAAGGGGACAAGTTGAGAACTTTCAAGGTTTTGTCTAGGATATGTAAGAGGAGATAGGAAAGGGAATGGATGATTGCATGCAAGAGGAGGATGCCCAAAAGGATGGCCTTAGAGGATGGAGGAAAGAGTGTGCAGTATAGATACACACAGAATAAGAACTTGAGGAGAGTTCAGGCCTTGGACATGTTGAAATATTGATTAATTAATTAATTATTGAAATATTAATTAATTATAAAAAAAAAAAAAATTGATTATTGGAGGGATTAATTAATTGTCTAAAAATATTAATTGTAGAAAAATATTAATTGTAGAAAAATATTAATTGTCAAAATTTTAGTTGTTGGAAGATTGGTTTCCATTGATGTCAACCCTTGAATAAAGCTACATGTCAAAGTAAATTAGTTTTAAATAGAAGATAACAAGTTGCATGTGAGTTGCATGTGAGTTGCATGCCATCATGAGTTGCATGGGAATTGCATGTCATTATGAGATTTCTCTTTAAAACACATAGAAGAGGAAATTGTAAATCACTTCTATGTAATCACTTCTATGTAATCACTTCTGAGAATACAGGTTGGAGATCTGAGCCAGTGAGTCGAAGACAGAGAATTCTAGTGAAGTAACAAGTTTGCAAGAGCCGAGAGTATAGAGAAAGGGTTTCATATAGGGATTCTTTGAGTATATTTGTGGGTTTTAGGAGGAAAAGCATGTACATCCATGGGATGCAGTGAGGAAAAACACAGATACCTATGAGGATATAGTACATAAAGTCATAGATCTATGAGGAATTTTTTTGAAGATCAGGGATAAAAAACTTAGATCATCTACAAGGTTGAATGTATGTTTTTTTGTGTGTTGGGGTGAGTATTTGAAGAAATCAGGAACACGTATGTTTCAGTGATTCATAATCATTTGATTTGGAGAATTCACTTGTGGATATTGGTATGAGGTGTGTGTGGTTGGAATCTCTATGAGATATTGATATTAGTAGTGGAAGTAGGAATATCAAAGACAACAACAACAATAGGTTATCAGTGTCATAGGTAGTGACAGATTGGTCTACATCTATATTTCAGGGAGGTTGGACGGGGCAAGGAAAGGGGGTTGTAGCCTCCTTCTGGTTAGAGATGGAAAATTAGGGAGTTGGAGATTCCTTCATGTTGTAGCCTATAAATAAGGGGTTGGAGCCTCCTTCCAGTTGTAAATGGAGAAATAGAAAGTTGGTGCTTCCAATGAATGTACTCTTTGATCAATATGAAAATCATTTCTGTTGTTTTTTCCTGCATTGGGTTTCCACGTAAAATTTTGGTGTACTATGTTTATGTGATGTTTATGGTGTTGATGATATTTTGAATGATCATAATATTCTTTGGAGGTTTTATATTGTGATTAAAAGTACTAATTTTTCTCATATTGATTCACCCACCCTTCTCTGTATTCCAACAATTGGTATCAGAGCAAGTTTTCCAGGAAGCGGTCTAACCACTTGAAGGAGATCATGGAATATTCTAATATTCGAGCACCGAGGTTTGATGGTGTTAGTAATAGAATTCACACCTAGACTGTTGTAGATGTAAGCCTAATACCCATCATAATGTAAAGGATAATTTTTTAAAGCGTGTGGAAAATGGATGTAAAACTCTGTTTAAAATGTTAATCACAAATCCTTCCACGAAATACACACACCAACAAGCAAGGTTTTGAATAGCTTCAAATCATGGTTTAAGAGATATAAATGAGATATGGAAGACTTAGAAAGAAAAGTGTAATATGTGTATCAGTTTACATCAAGTATTTTTGGGATACATATGGAAAAAAACTTATTTGAATAAGAACTTCTTAATCCAAAGAGAAAAAACACTCTAATAAATTTGCATACAATACCACAATAAATCATTTACTGCAATAAAGAAACAACAACACGATGAATCCTTCAACAGAGACTGATATCAAAATGAGACAAAAAAATATGATAGTAAGATAAGGATTGATTTCCACCATTAAAAGTTTCTTGGATCTGGTCCATACATCAAGAAAACTCTGCTACAAATGAAAACTAAAGATAAGAGTTTTTTCTTCAACCATTCAAACCTCTTCTCCTCTTACAATGCCTCTTAAATAACCAAAATTATCAAAAGAAATCTTTACAATTTGTCCCTTAACTTCCTCATAGGATTTCGTGCATAAGGGAAGCATGGCAACTGGTGTACAACTAGAAAATAACAAACTGCTATTTTGAAGGAAGATGTTGGCAACATATACAACAAGTCCTCAAGAACTGATGATGTGTCTATATGGTTGAAGATCCTTGAGGCAAGTAAAATTCCAAGGTGAAACTAATCCTCTGAGTGTTGGTACGAGCTCCCCTTGACACCTGGCAACCTCCCTTCCCTCCAAAATCTTCAAAAATATGAGTTCGCAGCGCAACGATGCAAACTCTCCGAAAAAAGCCAGTTTGCAATGCCAATAAGTCCAGGCACTGCGAACTTTCCTATAGCAACCTGTTTTCTTTTAAAAAAATTCAAATCCTTAAAACTTGTACTAGGGGTAGTGTAATTATTTCAGATATGATACAAACTTATTACCTCTTGATATATCCTTGAAGAAAACACAAAAAGATGTTATGTTTAGTTCAAAATTAAAAACCATCATTTAGTGTTGTAATTGCATGCAACATAAAACCTTGACAAAAATGATGTTGGTTTAGAAGATCATCTTGTATTTATCTTTTTGTTCTAGCACTCCTTCTGGTAGCTACCTTGGCCAACATATCTAAGTTCCTCTTTTCCACTTCTTCTTTGAAACGTCATAACTCTGCCTTTAATTTTCTGATTTTATCTTGGTAGGCCTTATTCTGCCTATATACATTCTTGAGTTTCCTGTGAAGGGGAAACAACCTCTTAGCCATGAACCTTGCCTTATGAATTGTCTCCTCATACATATCCAACATCTCATTTAACATTATCTTGGAACCCAAATATTCCTTCTTCAACTGCTCAATTTCATCTCTTTCTTCCTCGAGCTACCTCCTGAGCCTTTTGAAGGTAGGGTTACTTTCATGATGAGGGGTGTTGATGTCAAAAACCTCTATGGGATGCTTAAAAGACTGAGATTTGTTTTTTTACTGAGCTGGAGTCTCTGTTGTATCATCCTTGATGGGAACATGTTGTCTGGCTACTGATCTAGTAAAGGGTCTTCTAGGTTTGACTTTGTCTGTAGCAACTGGTGGGGAGAAGACAATCTTTTTTCCTTTAAATATTCTTTATTTGCTTGAAGGAATCTCCATGGGGGTAGGTTCTGCCACAGGTGATACTTATATGTCAGGAGTTTGTGAAGGAACGCCTTCTTCTGCTTCATCAGTAGCCTAGAAAGATTTATCACTCCTAGTCACCCTCTTCTTCTTGCTTGAATATGAATGCACAATTCTCTCAACAAGGGTAGGAGTTTGTCTTTTGGACTGTGGTGTAAGAGCAATAACTAATTGAAAATTTGATGTAGTTAGGAAATTTTCCGAGTCAGTGTTAGTTTTCTTTAACTCTTCCATTACTAACATCTTGATTAGACTAGAGTGAAAAACACTGGTGTCTACCTACTTTTCCTTAGTATGGACTCTGTCTGACATCTTTCCAATACTCCTGAAAAGATAGAAAGGAAGTTTCATGGATTCTTTTCCAGTGAAGTGTAATAATAATTTTATGTGGTATTGGTATACCATATTGAACCTTTCTTCACATGTGAAGTACCTTTGGATGACCTTGATCATCTTGTCAAAACATTCTAGCATGTGACTTCTGGGCACTCCTTTAGATAAGTTGTCTCCTTGATATCCAAGCTTAAGGAATTCTTTGGAGAAAGAAGAGTTTAATGACATGGATTTAAACCACTTCTCACCACAGTCAAGTATCTCTGTACCTACAAAGATATAATGCTTAGAGACTTTAAACTCTAACATCCACACCTTAGTCTTTGTCCCATTAAAATTAAGTGCAAACTCCTTGGCCACTTCTAGATGTCCTCTCTGCATCTTTTGACAGAAATTGAGACAACCCACCCTCTGGAAAGATTCCTTTAACAATGGTTCAGATTTGACAAGTTGCATGTCATATGGTTTAGTTCTCACAATATCTCCCCCCTTGTGAGTCTTCTTGTTTTGCTGACTGTCCATAATTATTGTTTGACAAACACTTTTTGTACTTCTTATGACATTTTTTGTATGAAATATAAAGTAAACATGGATTTTAAGGTTTGATAAAGGAGATGGTATTCCTGGAGTTCACTTGTCTGAAATATTATACATAGAAATGGTATGAAGTGGAGGAAATTTCAATAGGAATTATAAGAGAAACATCAATTTAGTATTGAGTAAAAGTGAAAATAGGGAAAATATGCAACTCTGTAAAAACAGAGGGTTTGCAGTGCCAGTACCAGTTCACAACGCCATCTTGTAGCACAATTGAGCTTGATTTTATGAAGGATTTACCATAATTTTATGTTTAAGAGGAAGCTTATAACAACTGGTTAAAACCTGGGCCTTAGACCAGTTTCAAAATGAAAATGGTTTTAACAATCCAAAGATAGAGGATTCGCAGTGCCAGTTTGCATCACACAATTTATGGCACAGGATTAAAACGAACAGTTCACAGCGCGAAAATATCAGTGGGAAAAAATGACTTGTTTGAAAAACAGAACTGTAGGAGGATGCTAAGATAGACATTTTTTCCAATGAGCAGGTTTTAGAGAACCATAAAAGTGGGTTTCGTAATTAGCAACACATGAACATTTAACAATTCGTAGCTCCAATCAATACATAACAACTCTACTTCCTTAGTTAACCTTTAAGAAGCATGCAAATCGTCAAGGGGTACCTAGTAAGGTCTAAATTTAAGCTAGTTCTTTGTGAACCTATGTTGAACTTAGAGGGAGGAATCCAATCTTGAACAATCTTCTTTAGCCAGTTCACAGTGCCATTTTGCAATGCCAGTCTGCAATGCCAATCTGCAATGCAAATTTTCAAATTCGAGTGGCCACTTCAAGGAACTGTTAGAGTTTTTCCCTTGATATAACATTTGAAAAATCATACTGAATGAAAGTGATGAAGATAAAGAAATCTCCCCCGACACGTTTCCAAATTTCAATGATGAAAGATAAGTGCATGATGTACTTCTTTGTACTTTGCAAACTTTTAGGTGAGTTGGCATCAAATAGATATGAACTTTGACTTGACCTCTAAATAGTTGGAAAGTCATATAACGAAAACTTGTGTACACCTTTGAGACAATACATATGATGATGATGATGTTTCAGGCCAAGAGTGTGACCCATGTGGATCCTTATTCTTATGATGATGAATAATCCCATGACACTAAGGCTCTAAACCAAGACTAAAACAATACTATGCTTATAGAAAAAACCAAAAAATTGAGTTACAACATGAAATATAACCCAAAGCCTAAGACTTAAAGACCATATGACTCAAAACAAGACAAAACCAAAGTGTTTTGACCCCTACACATCCTACGTGCTAACAGATGGTAAGAACTATACCTTTTGGAATAAAAGGATGAAAACCTTTTTACAGGCATAGGGATTTGATGTTTGGAAATAAGTAGTAGATGGGTAAACAACACCAGCCACTCCCCCAACCGACAAAGATGGATAGAAACTCAGGAAAAACAACTCAAAGGATAAAGGTACTATTCTAAGAAGTCTATTTGACTCAGTATGTGTCAAATTTATGCATTGTGATACTGCAAATGATCTTTGGAATAAAATCCAAAATATTTATGAAGGAGATGCCAAGGTAAAGGGAGCTAAGCTTCAAATTTTTAGAGCTAAGTTTGAACATTCAAAGATGAAGGAAGATGAATACATTGTAGCCTACCTTCTATGAGTTGATGAAGTTGTTAACACTATTAAAGGATTGAGACTAGAAGTTGATTACTCAGTGGTTTTTCAAAAGGTATTGAGGTCTCTTCCTATGAGATTTGATCCTAAAATATCATCGCTAGAAGAAAGAGAAGATCTCGTTACGTTGAGCATGAAATATTTACATGGGATATTTATAGCCTATGAAATGAGAAAAAAACAAGAGAACCCAGTCACAAAGAAATAATCTTTCAAGGAATCCAAGAAGACAAAGAAGAGTCACAAGAAAAAGTCAAAACCAAGTTGCAGTTGCAATGATGATTCAGATGAATATGAAGAGATGGCTAACTTTGTAAGGAAATTAAATAAAGGAACCAGAAAGTATAAAGGTATTCTTCCATTGAAATGTTTTAATTTTGGTGGTATTGGTCATTTTTCTTTTAAATTTCCTCACAGGAATAAAGACAGTGATGAAGAAGAAGCTTCTAAAAGGGAAAAGAAATATCAAAAAGGAAACAAGAGAAGAAACAAATTCTTCAAGAAAAGTTTCTACTCAAAGGAGGACAATTCCTCATCATATGAGGAGGATAATGATAGTGAAAGTGATTAAGAAAGAGTACTCTTTTTGGAAGTAGAAGATGATTATGAAGAATAAGGTGAAGTTGATCTCAGAGAAGAGCTAATCAGTGCATTATAAGAACTCACGAAGGAAAGAAAGAAAAACAAGTCACTCAAGGAAGAGTTAAAAATGAAAGAGGGATCTCAGAATTCCAATTCTGAAGAACTAGAGCAGATGATAATGAGTATAAAAATTAAAATAGAAGAAGACAAATGAATTGAGGAAATTCTTAGAATTCAATCAGAAGAAAAGAAGAAAATGATTGGAATCTTGGAAGTAGAAGTATTCTCTTCAAGGAAATATCTTCAGAAGAAAGATATGTAGCAAAAGAGCACCAAAATATTGGATCAAATCATCAACAATAACACATCATCAGATGGTAGGTCCAGACTAGGATACAATCAAGTACATAATGACAAAGGTTTGAGCTCCAAGACAACATAGCAAGAAACAAAGAAAAGAATATATGCAGAGATTGTTAGAGATTTAGTCAAGAAGGAAGAATGCAAGCCCCCAAAAACAAACATTCCATAAATAAAGAAGACTTAAGAAGACAAATTCAGAGGGAGTGCATCACAAAGAACATCATATATTCCCAGGTATCAAATATTATTTTATGGTCATTGTTTTAATTGTGATAATTTTGGAGATAAAGATGTAAACTGGAGATCCTATGACAAGAACAAAAGAAACAATGCAGGGTAGTTAAATAACAATTATCTGAAAAGATCTTATGAAGCATACAGCAGGAAACAATTTTTTTTTGGTTCATTGATGTAAATGTGTTGAACCTGCACATAATAGATATAGCTAGAAAATACCACACACATTTGCAAAGAGAAATTTAGAAAGAAGAAGAAAGAGAGAAAGAATGGAAGAATTCTCATTAATCGTAATGAATAATGAATAATTTACACATGATATACTTTGTATAACTCAACCAATGCACACTGGAGGTGAATCTAATGCACCATAGTGGTGGTATAGAGTGATTTGAACACACACCAATAGTTATAGGAGTGAAATTCCACCTAGTCTAGTCTCTCGGGAAGTTACAAGAGTGAACTGCCACCTAGCTAAGTTAACTAGTCTACTAGTCTTTAGTTAACTAACTGAAATAGAGTGAAGTGAGGAAGAGATCAGGGAATCATGGGTAATGCACCATTTTGGTGATGATACCAAGGCTAATTCACATTAGCTGGTGATGATCCTAATGTTGCATGGTGACAAAACCAATGCAACATCTAAACTCCACTCAACTAGTCAAACTGAAGTGAAAACTAAAGAGAATATTCTCCCTAGAGGAACATTATTCCTAAAATATAGGATACTAGATAATGACTAATAAACAAGGAAAAATATTAGGAAAAATAAATCCTAGGTGTGTGTAAAGTAACTCCAACACCTCCCTGAACATCACTATGGTGAAAATAGAGAATGGATCTTGGCAATGAGGCCATATTAGGTACCCAAATACAAANNGTATGTAAAAAGGAGAACTACGGTTGCTAGGTAGCTATGTCCTTCACTCCAAGATGACTTCGCAGAGAATGGAACTTATGCTCAGTGAATGTCTTGGTGAAGATGTCCGTCGTCGGTTCTGTTGAAGGACAAAACTGTAGGTTGATGATCCCCTCATGTACTAAGTACCGAATTTAGTGCATTTGGATCTCAATGTGCTTATTCTGTTGCCTCTGAACTGGATCTCTACAGAACTTCAAAGTTCTTTGGTTGTCACACGAGATGACGATCAACTAATGAAACTGAATGTCCAACTCAGTGAGAAAATGTTGTAGCCACATATCCTGAATGGTTATGTTAACTACCCCTCTGTACTCTACCTCGGTTGAAGAAAGAGAAATAATAGCCTGCTTCTTTCTCTACCAACATATAGGCTCGGAACTAAGACTGAGTGAGTAACCATATGTGGACTTGCGATCAATGTTGTCGCCATCCTAGTCAGAGTAAGTAAACCCGATGAGATCTAATGTAGAGTATGTTGCATAATGAATCCAAAAGATGATGGTTCCATGTACATATCAAATGATACACTTTGAAGCCTTCCAATGTAGCTCATGCAACTCCTACACGAACCTGGAAACTGTGCCAACTCCATAGGAGAGGTATGGTCTAGAGTATTTGAGATACAACAAGCTCCCAACTAGCTATTTGAAGAGTGTGTTGTCAACCAGTGGAGTGTCCCCGCCATCCTGAAGTTTGACTCTTGATAGGAAAGGATTCCGAGCAGACTTGTAGTTTGTCATGTGAAATCTCTCAAGGAGATCTCATACATACTTGGCCTGAGACAGTTTGATTCCTGATGCATCCTTACTTATATCGATTCCAAGGAAGAAGTGTAGCGGACCCATGTCCTTCATCAAAATCCTGTCATGTAGAATCCTCTTGATTGTAGCAATCACTGAAGTCAAGCAACCGGTGATCAACAAATCATCAACATACAAAACTAAGAGTAGAAGTGAATCATCTGTCCTGAGAATGTATACATTGGGTTTGATTTAAAATGTAAAAAGTTATGTGACAACAGGTAGGATTCCATCTTCGCATACCATTCCCTCAGAGCCTACTTGAGGCCATAAAGAAACTTCTTCAGTCGATAGACCAAAGATGAATCCTGCATAAATCCATAGGGTTGCTCCATACAAATCTCCTCAGGGATATCACCATGAAGAAATGCATTATTCATGTCCATATGATGGACTTCCTATCCCTTGGCTGCCACAATGGAAAGTTCCAAACGTATGGAATCCATCTTTTCTACTGGAGCGAAGGTCTCATCATAGTCAATGCCATGCACTTGTTGAAAGACTTTCACAACAAGCCTGGATTTGTATCTACTAATTTGTCCATCTGTTACGCTCTTGGTCCTATAGAACCATCTGCATCTGAATATTTTCCTTCCAGAAGGAAGGGGAACCAGATCCCAAGTTTGGTTCTCTAGGAGGGAGTTGTACTCCTCCTGCATGGCGAATCCCCAAAATGGATTTCCAACAGCCTTGCCATAATACTGTGGATCTGAATATTGAACCAAGAAAATATTTCTAGAGGAAAATGGTTCAATGTCAGTGAGTGCAATAGGAGGCTCCTTGAAATTAGATTGAGTCCTCCTAGTACCGACTGGATCAACAACAAGATCCCCTACATCCTAAAGAGTAGTATGTGCCCACTTGGGCCTCTGCTCTAGATCTGCATCTGCATCTGGATGCTATGACTCTACATCTGATTCTATTGAATCTGTATTTGGATCATATGAATCCTCTAAATCAAAAATCTTGTCTAAAGAAGAGTCGACATGTGCATGCTTATCATCTCAAACAGGTGGAATAATGAAGGTGTTTTCATGTGGCTACTAAGGTACATGCAAGACACTTTCCTCGAATTGGACACTTTGCTCAATGATGAGTAGGTCCGCAGAAATATCAATAAGTGTATATCCCTTCACACCATCGGGGTATCCAACAAAGGTACACTCTGTGCTCTGTGGATCAAGTGCCTTCCTCTTTTCAGAGGGAATCTAGGCCCATGCATGTGAACCAAAAATACAAAAGTGGGTCACTTCCGATTTGAGACCGCTCCAAGAATCGTAGGGGGTATTATCCTTGGCAGATATATGGGGATATCTATTTTGGATGTATGTTGCACAATTAAGTTCTTCGGCCCATAGTCTCTTTGGTAGTGACTTTACATGTAGCATGAAAGATTCCATCTCTTTTAGAGATCTATTTTTCCACTCAACAAATTTGTTTTTCTTCGAAGTATAGGGAACTGTGTGCTACAAATGAATCCTTGCCTCATGAAAAAGATTCTGGATCTCATGATTGACATACTTTCCCCCATTATCAGTTCGGAGGAATTTGATTTTCTTTTTGGACTGTGTCTCAACAAGGGATTTGAAATATTTGAGGTGTTGAAAGACCTGGAATTTTTTCTTGAGAAAGTAAATCCATGTGAAACGTGAAAAATCATCAACAAAAATGAGAACAAACCTCACTTTGTTGATTGATGGATGTGAAAAAGGACCCATGAGGTCACTATGGATCATATCTAAACGAGAGAAATCTCTCTGAGTCTTTCCTTTTTCGAATTTATCTTGAGGGTGTTTTCCAAGAACACATCCCTCACATATTCCTTTGGAGAAATGGATGTCTGGTAGACCATCAAACAATATTTTCTTGCTAAATTGTTGCATATATCTGCAATTCAAATGCCCAAACCTTTCATGCCATATCCTACTACTTTCATCATCATGGGTAAGTAGTAAAGAAAAATCTGGTTCAATAAATTTAGAAAATGTATACAATCTAGATCAATGATTTACCTCACTAGTAGAAACTATGGAATTGGTTTGCATGTCATAGATGTCCACTAACTTTTGGTGTAAAGATGAATTTATTTCCAGTGCCAGAATTCTTCATCTGATAAATGGAGAGAAGATTGATGGAAAGTTTGGGAACGTGCAACACATTCTCGAAGTTTCCACTGGTGAGTTCAATCCTTCTTTTGCCGGTGACCTCGACTAGAGAGTTGTCCCCCATCAGAATAGGAGGACCTTTTCATGCATCCAATGAATAATAGACTACTTTTATGGTAGCCATGTGATGTGATTCTCCTGAATCTACGATCCAAGCATTGGGAGAGGAGTTCATGGCAATCAAGGCATGGCTAGAATTTCATTTCTTGGAATTCTAATTTTCTTGATTCTTCTTCTTGGCACCCTCAAGGATGCGATCTCCAAAATTATTTTGCTGAAGTATTCGAGTCATTAGATCTATTTTTTTCTGCATGCATGTGGATTCTGGATGGAATCCTCTATGGAAATATGTGCATTTCTCCCCTTTTCTTCCCTTTTCACCTTTGGATCTGGAGGCATCAATGAAGGGTTTTGAATACCCTTATTCAGATTTGCATGAGCTTTCCTTTTGTTTTGTCTTTAGATTTATGATATTGATGGCTGCCATCTTGCACAGTAAGTGCATGTGCCTTTGGCCCTTTGATTTTTCCCATGTTGTTGAGATTGGCTTGTTCTTGTGTCAGGGATTCGATAAATTCCTCAAGAGAAGGAATTTTGTAGGTGACTCCAGAGGCAAATTTGATTGAATAGAATGTGGATACGAACACAGAGAATTCAGGACCAAGTTTGGAGAGTGTTAGCACCATGATTTTCATAGCTAAGGTTAGAGGTTTGTCAAGAATTTGCAAATTCATGCCTGCTAAACCAATATTGTTTTTATTCCTGGCATCATCTAATGTCTCCAAGGGTCGGTTTCAAAGGGAATCTTTATCATTTATTATTTCCATTTCCATTTGCAAATGCACGTTGCAAAATTCAGTGCGTGCTGCAAAATTCAATGTGTGTTGCATAATTTGTTACACGCCATGTAGAGAGTTCTGTAGAACAGAGGATGTTGTCGCACAAAAGACACAAAGGGTTCTTTCACGCAAAGTATGTTGTCGTGCAGAAGATGCAAAGGATTCTGTCGTGCAGAAGATGCAAAGGATTTTGTCGCGCAATGGATTTCGTCGTGCAGTGGATTTCACCGCGCAAAAAATTCTGTCGCGTAGTGGATTTCACCACGCAAAGGATTTTTTCATGTGCGAAGGATAATGTTGCATGTGAAAGATGATGAGGATGATGTTGCGTAGAGGATGATGTCACTCAGAGGATTTTCCTGTACACAGGCTATAGGGCATGCTGCGAAAATGACTGGTTTAGTGGTCAACTTCAAGATAACTTTTTGACCAACTAGAGAGGAATTTTGAAACTCCCCGAGAGGTTTTTGTTGAGGGAAAAACAAGTAATAAAAACCTCTCTCATATTTGAAAAATGTTTCATATTTTGGGAGATTCAAAGGAATATTTGAGCCCTATTTTTTAGTTTTCATGATTTCCTGTCTGAGACATGTTTTTGTGACACGTATTTCAGCCATATAGGGACAAATTTGAGGACACCAAGAGAGGTTTTTATTTATAACGAGGTTACCAACAAAAATGTCTCTCATTTTTGAATTTTTTTTTTTATTCATGAGATATCATGTCATATTTAATGCCTATTTTCCCATTTCGCTGCGCAATCCATTGCATTTTTTGTTGTAGGTTACTGTTATGTAGAAGACTTGTTGTGCAGGGGCGACAGAGAGTCCAACAATGAAAATTATTAATTATCACAATAATATGGTTGAATTTTTATCATGATCAATGATTGTAAATAATATTTCGGTTACGATTACGACTTGGCAAAGTCAGGTTTTCTATTTTTAGTAAATCCATTGAAGTTATTGTTCTCTTTCAAAGAAATCATATCCTTGATTCTAGGAGAGAGTAGTTCGACCCTGGAAGCCAAGGGTGGCATTAGTTTTCTATATATGGGGATCATTTCCATGTAAAAAACTTTGGTTGGAAAATAGTCTAGACAGTGACTGTTGATTGTAGTTTTTTGATCTGATAGAAAATTAATGCAAAAATCCTGAAGCTTTGATGAAAATATTCTAATGGTGGCACTCTGATGTATTGTGTTCTTTATTTGCGTATGTGCTTTCCTGTTCTCCTTAGATTCACATATGTAATTTCTATCTAAATCGGAACGTGATTTCGAATCAAGAATTCACTACGCAGTGCTCTAGATTCGCACCAGTTAGACAAACTGTGTTTCTTCTAAGTTAACTCAGAATTAATCCCCAACGGTGCTTCGACTTGCTTCATGTGTTTTTCTCTCGCCACACACAAGGATTTTTAACTGAAGATTGTTTCTCATTTAGCCTTTGTCCTCTCGGGTTCAGTCACTAAGTCATTTGTTTCTATTGTTTTCTTAAATTGACTCCATTGCCCAATGGTACTTTCTCTCTTCCTTTTCCTATCATCCCTTTTAAAAAAAAAATAAACTTGTCTTATTGCAAAATCTGACCTATGTGCATTTATTAATGAAATATTTGAGTTATTACCAGTAATTAGACATATGAGAGAGCCCTCTTTGGTTGTATAGGTCATAATACAATATAAAGTTGGTTTGTAGGTTACCTTAGCCTTTCTTTCATGCAGACCAAAGAAATTACCAAGTGATAACATTATGCAATTGTTGCCAGGGACGATTGCTATTATTTTCCTCGGGAAGAATGACATTGTTTTAGTTCTAAGGTCTGAGAGTAGCAGAAACTTAGGCACATATTGGCTATATTTCTTCTCTGGTGACTCCACACATCAAAAAATCAGTTTGAAGGTGATTTTGTTGGCAGAAGAATCCATAGCTAAAGTTTTCATGGCGACTCCAATCAAGCTTCAAATGTGATTCAAAGACTCCACTAGAGAATGAGACTTGTTAACAGAGATATGGAAGAGCAGTATGAAAAAATTAGGTACTCGAGCTTAAGTTTAGTTCAAGAAGTACTTTTTTGTTTTATCAATATCTTCTTATCCTTTCCTGAGTTTTTCAAAAGAATATTTCTTCACTCACTACATTCAAATGGGGCCTAAAGATCTACCCTTGTATATTCTTCATTGCAAACTGTAGGTATACCTCCTTCTTGTATAACCAATATTCACCAAGATCCTTCCTCTGAGCCATATGATGTCCACGATCATTCTTGTGAGCTTAAGGAAACCAAATATGAGCTTGTACCTTCTGTTCTTAATCCTACACCCTCCAAGATTCAAGAAAGAGACAGTCCTGTTAAATTTCCTTCCACTCTTCATGAATTTCCTTTGAAACATTATAAGTACCTTCCTAGGTTCGATGGAGAGCTTGATGGACATTCAGCTGAAAAACATATTTAGGACTTTGATGATTTTATAGACCTTTTTGAGATCCAACATGATGATGTGTCTATGAGGGCCTTTTCCCAGTCCTTACAAGGAGATGCCAAAGCATGGTTTAGACATTTGCAGCCTCAGTCGATAAGCTCATGGGATGATTTGAGGGAAGATTTCCATAGATTTTGGGGTGAGAGAAAGTCATGGGATATATTCCTTTCAAAGTTTTATGCCATGAGAAGAATGAAAGATGATACCATCTCAAATTTCAGTAGGAGGTTTGCTAGTCTTTATTATAAACTGCTTAACGGAAATCAACCCACTGAAGCTACTGCCATGCTCCATTATGCAACAACCTTTCATCCAGATTTGTATTTCCTTCTGATGGAAAGAAGATCTAAGTCCTTAAAACAAATGTTTAATGATTCTCAGGAGATTCAACACAATAGTCAAGCATGTAAGGAGCTACAAAATCAGATTTTGGATGAGAAATTGAAAGTTGAGGAACCCGAGACTGTACATAATATGCAAGAGGCCGATCATGTCATAATTTTTCCTGAAGGATGTCATGAGAATGTGTTTTCAAAGAATGATGATCACCTTGAAGAAAAAGATACTCTCCCAATTTGCTTTTATACTGATTTAAATTTGGATCCATGTCATCATGATCAAGAAACTAATTGTTTTATGTATGCATTTGTAGACAACCATGAATGTGAAATTGCAGATCAACTTGCAGAGGAACATGCCGCTGCCTCAATTTTCCCGTTTGATGACATTACAGAGATTTTTGGTGAACCCAGGAATGACGAGTACAATTATGACTATGAGGTTGAATCTTTAGAACAAGCAGTTGCACTTTCCGAATCTAAAAATGATTGTTTTCAACAATCCAAAGAAATCAACAAATGTGCATATGACAACAGTGAAGAAAATGAAGAAATTTGTGAATCAGGTGAAAGAACTTTGCCATTGTGTTTCACTTCTTTCAAATTGTTGAAGAAAAATGTTTATAATGTTTCAAATCACAAATCCTCCTGGCATTATGTTGAATATGAAGAAATTAATGGACTTGCCAATGAAAATCATCTTCCATTATGTTTTTATTCCTTTGAATTTTTGAAAGTAAATCATGAGATAACAAAGGAAGAAGTGAAGTCTGAATTCATTCACAGTGACACTATTTTACATGAACAAATTGTTATCAGTGAAGAGGACCAACAACCTTCTCATACCTTTAATGACCCTTTTGTTGATTACATGGAATGTTATTTTTGTTCAGATTTGCAGCCTGTGATCAACTACCATCTTGGAAATAAATATGATGGTCAATAAATGTCAGTGTTAGATATGGATTACTTTCCACTAGGGGTTTCATTTCAGCCAGTACTGTCTTCTGATTCGGAAGATTGTTGTTTCCAGAAGTCTCAACACATTTTTCAGCGTTTTTGTGGTAATCAACAGGTTGAATTACATGAAAAAAGGGATGCAGTGCTAAGGGTGAAACATGATTGTTGTTTTATGTATGCTTTTGAGGATCCATTAATAGTTTTGTTGGAGGTAGTAAACAGTTCCAATGTTTTTAATTTTTTGATATTTGAATTTATAGGTAAATTCTTGAATGAATTATCAGTAAATAGGCTTTGGAGCGAGCATGTACAAAGAAAATAAATAATGAATAAAATGCTTGCATGGTTGCATTGACATTATGATTTCACTTGATTGGCAGTTCATTTCAGTAGTTAGGGTAGGTAGGAGTGTGAATAAGCTAGGTACTACGAGCATTTCTTTCAGCAATTTCCATTTTTTCGGTATGAGTTTTCGGTTTTCAGTTTGGAGAAGTAGTTTTGGCTTGGATTGTCATTGGGTTTCAGATGAATAAGGAACTTGGTATATTGTTCTTTTCTACCTCACAAGTAGGATAGCATCCCCATTGGAGCTAGTTGTTAGCAACATGATTTTCATAGATAAGGTTAGAGGTTTGTCAACAGTTTGCAAAGTCATGTCTGTTAACACCAATATTGTTTTTATGCCTGGAATCATCTAACATATCCAAGGGTTGGTTTCAAAGGGAAGATTTATCTTTTATTATTTCCATTTCCATTTGAAACTGCACGCTGCAAAATTCATTGTGCCCTGCAAAATGTTTTACGCGTCATGCAGAGGATGTTGTCGTGCAAAAGACACAAAGGATTCTGTCGTGTAGAGGATATCTCGTAGAAGATGAAAAGGATTTTTTCGCACAATAGATTTCACTGCGCAAAGGATTTTGTCGCGCGTGAAGGATGTTGTTGTGTGCGGAGGATGCTGAGGATGTTTTCGTGTAGAGGATGTTGTCACACAGAGGATTTTCCTGCACACAGGCTATAGGGTGTGCTGCGAAAATGACTGGTTTAGTAGTCAACTTCAAGATCACTTTCTGATGAACTGGAGAGTTTTTTGTTGAGGACAAGTAATGAAAACCTTGCTTATATTTGAAAGTCGTTTCATATTTTGGGATATTTGAAGGAATCTTTGAGCCCTATTTTTCAATTTTCATGATTTCTTATCCAAGACATGTTTTTTCGACACTTATTCTGACCAGCTAGAGACAAATTTCAAGAAACTGAGAGAGGTTTTTCTTTAAAATGAGCTTACCTACAAAAACCTCTCTCAGTTTTGAAAAAAACAGTTTTTTTATTCGTTATATATGATGTCATCTTTAACGTCTATTTTCCCAGTTCGCTGCACAATCCGCTGCATTTTTTGTTGTAGGTTATTGTTTCGTAGCAGACTTGTTGGGCAGGGGTGATAGAGTCTCCAAAAATGAAAATGATGACTTATCAAAACCATATGGTCAAATTTTGATTATGATCAATTATTGTAAAGAATATTTTGATTACGATTATGATTTGGCAAAGTTGAGTTTTCTATTTTTAGTAAATCCATTGAAGTTATTGTTCTATTTCAAAGAAATCAGATCCATGATTCTAGGAGAGACTAGTTTGACCCTGACAACCAAGGGTGACATTATTTTTCTATATATGGGGATCATTTCCATGTAAAAATGTTTGGTTGGAAAAACAATGTAGACAATGACTATTGATTGTAGTTTTTTAATTCGATTGAAACTTAATGCAAAAGTCCTGAAGCTTTTATGAAAATATTCTAATGGTGGTAGTCTGATGTATTGAGTTCTTTCTTTGCGTATTTGCTTTCCTTTTCTCTTTATATTCACATCTATAATTTATGTCTAAATTAGAACATGATTTTAAATCTAGAATTCATCATGCAGTGCTCTAGATTCATGCCATTTAGACAAACTGTGTTTCTTATAAGTTAACTCTAATTTCATCCCCAGTGGTGCTCCGAGTTGCTTCATGTGTTTTTCTCTCGCCACACAAAATGAATTTTAACTGAAGACTATTGCTCATTTATCCTTTTTCCTCTTAGGTTCAGTCACCGAGTCATTTGTTTCTAACGTTTTCTTAAATTGACTCCAATGCCCAATGGTACTTTCTCTCTTGTTTGTCCTACCATATCTTTTAAAACAAAAATAAACTTGTCCTATTGCAGAATCTGACCTCTGTGCATTTATTGATGAAATATTTGAGTTATTACCAGTCATTAGACATATGAGAAAGTCCTCTCTAGTTGTATAGGTCAGAATACAATCTAAAGTTGGTTTGTAGGTTACCTTGGCCTTTCTTCGATGCATCCCAAATAAATTACTGAGTGCTAACATTCTTGTGTCATTGCCGTGGATGATTTCTATTATTTTTATCGGGAAGAATGTCATTGTTTTAGTTATAAGGTCTGAGAGCAATAGACACTTAGGCACATATTGGCTGTATTTCTTCTCTAGTGAATCCACACATTAGAAAATTAGTTTCAAGGTGATTCTGCTGGAAGAAGAATCCGGAAATAAAGTTTTCATGGTGACTCCAATAAAGATTCAAATGCAATTCAAAGACTCCATTGGAGAATGAGACCTATTAACAAAGATGTGGAAGAGTAGTATGGAAAAATCAGGTACTCAAGCTTAAGTTTAGTTCAAGAAACACTTTTTTGTTTTATCAATATCTTCTTGTCCTTTCCTAATTTTTTCAAAATAATATTTCCTCACTTACTACAGTCAAATGGGCCCCAGAGATCTACCCTTGTATATCCTTCATTGTAAACTGTAGGTATACCTCCTTCTTGTATAACCAATATTCACCAAGCTCCTTCCTCTGAGCCATATGATGTCCATGATCATTCTTGTGAGCTTAAGGAAACCAAAGATGAGATTTTACCTTCTGTTCTTAATCCTACACCCTCCAAGATTCAAGAAAGATACAATGCTCTTAAATTTCCTTCCACCATTCATGACTTTCCTTTGAGACATTATAAGTACCTTCCTAGGTTCAATGGAGAGCTTGATGGACATTCAACTGAAAAACATATTGAGGTATTTGAGAATTTTATAGAAATTTTTGAGATCAAACATGATGATGTGTCTATGAGGGCCTTTTCCTAATCCTTACAAGGAGATGACAAAACATGGTTGAGACATTTGTAGCCTCAGTCGATTGGCTCGTGGGATGAATTGAGGGAAGCTTTCCTTAGATTTTGGGGTGAGAGAAAGTCACGGGATCTAATCCTTTCAGAGTTTTATGCCACGAGAAGAATGCAAGATGAAACCATCTCAAATTTCAGTAGGAGCTTTGCTAGTCTTTATTATAAACCACCTAACAAAATTCAACCCAATGAAGCTACTTCCATGCTCCATTATGAAACAACCTTTCATGCAGATTTGTCTTTCCTTCTGATGGAAAGACGATCTAAGTCCTTACAACAAATGTTTAATGATGCTCAAGATATTTAACACAATAGTCAAGTATGTAAGGAGCTACAAAATCAGATTTTGGATGAGAAATTGAAAGTTGAGGAACTCGAGACTGTACATAATATGAAGGAGGTTGATCATGTCATAAGTTTTCCTGAAGGATGTCATGAGGATGTGTTTGCAAAGAATGATGATCACCTTGAAGAACAAGCTACTCTCCAAAATTTCTTTGATACTGATTTAAATTTGTATCCATGTCATCATGAGCAAGAAACTGATTGTTTTATGTATGCATTTGTAGACAACCTTGAATGTGAAATTGCAGATCAGCTTGCAGAGGAACATGTCACTGCCTCAATTTTTTTGTTTGATGACATTACATAGATTTTTGGTGAACCCAGGTATGATGAGTACAATGGTGACTATGAGGTTGACTCTTCAGAACAAGCAGTTGCACTTTCCGAATCTGAAAATGATTGTTTTCAACAATCCAAAGAAATTGACAAATGTGCATATGACAACAGTGAAGAAAATGAATAAAGTTGTGAATCGGGTGAAAGAACTTTACCATTGTGTTTCGCTTCTTTAAAATTTCTAAAGAAAAATGTTTATAATGTTTCAAATCATAAATCCTCTAGGCACGATGTTGAATATGAAGAAGTCAATGGACTTGCCAATGGAAATTATCTTCCATTATGTTTTTATTCCTTTGAATTGTTGAAAGTAAATCATGAGATAAAAAAGGAAGCAGTGAAATCTAATTGCATTCACAGTGACATTGTTTTACATAAACAAATTGTTATCAGTGAAGAGGACCAACAACCTTCTCATACCTTTAATGACCCTGTTGTTGATTACATGGAAGGTTATTTCCGTTCAGATTTGCAGCCTGTGATCAACTACCATCTTGGAAATAAATATGATGGTAAATCAACATCAGTGTTAGATATGGATTGCTTGCCACTAAGAGTTTCATCTCAGCCAGCACTGTCTTCTAATTCAGAAGATTGTTGTTTCCAATAGTCTCATATGAATTTTCAGCCTTTTTGTAGTAATCAACAGGTTGAATTACATGAAAACAAGGATGTAGTGTAAAGGGTGAAACATGATTGTTGTTTTATGTATGTTGTTGAGGATCCATTTGCAGTTTTTTTGGAGGTGGTAAACAATGCCAATGTTTTTAATTTTTTGAGATTTGAATTTATAGGTAAATTTCTTGAATGAATTATCAGTAAACAGGTTTTGGAGCGAGCATGTGCAAAGAAAATAAAACAGTGGATAAAATGCTTGGATAGTTGCATTGGAATTTTGATTTCACTTGATTGGAAGTTCATTTCAGTAGTTAGGGTAGGAAGGAGTGCAAATAAGCTCAGTACTATGAGCATTTCTTTAGGCAATTTCCAGTTTTTCAGCATGAATTTTCAGTTTTCAGTTTGGAGCAGTAGTTTTGGCTTGGATTGTCATTGGGTTTCAGATGAATAAATCACTTGGTCTACTGATATTTTCTACCTCACAAGGAGGAAAACATCCCCATTGGACCCAGTTGTTAGCACCATGATTTTCATAGCTAAGGTTAGAGGTTTGTCAGCAGATTGCAAAGTCATGTCTGTTAACACCAATATTGTTTTTATTCCTGGCATCATCTAACATCTCCAAGGGTTGGTTTCGAAGGGAAGCTTTATCATTTATTATTTCCATTTCCATTTGCAACAACACGCTACAAAATTCACTGTGCGTGGACAAATTTATTACAAGCCACGTAGAGAGTTATGTCGTGCGGAGGATGTTGTCGCGCAAAAGATGCAAAGGATTATGTCGCACATAGGATGTTGTTGCATAGAAGATGAAAAGGATTCTATCACGCAGTGGATTTCACCGTGCAAAGGATTTTGTCACATGCAAAGGATGCTATCGCACATGGAAGATGTTGAGGATGTTGACGCACAGAGGATGCTGTCGCACAGAGGAATTTCCTGCACACAGGCTACAGGGCATGCTGTGAAAATGGTTGGTTTAGTGGTCAACTTCAAGATCCATTTCTGACCAACTTGAGAGAAATTTTGAAAATGCTAGAGAGGTTTTTGTTGAGGAAAAACCAAGTAATAAAAACCTCTCTCAGATTTGAAAATTGTTTCATATTTTGGGAGATTTGAAGGAATATTTGTTTCCTATTTTTTAGTTTCCATGATTGTTGGAATATTTACAGGCAGAGTGGCTTGTCATTGATGGAAAGAAAAACAACTTCGATGGTATGTTTACAAGAAAGAAAAGTAGCAATGAGGAAACCATCAATGATGGAAAATAGCGAAAGCATCAGTTCAATGGCATAAGTATGAAGAGATCAAATCTTAGAAGAGATAGTGCTTTACGCTTTCCAAAAGCACAACCGAGGTCCAAGAGAAGGAATCACAATATGAGAAAAGGTCGAGACCTTTGAACACTTAGAAAACCTTCTAATTCAGAGAGATCGGTAAGATCAAGAGGAAGAAAGATAGTGGCTGTCGGATCTGAGCGTCGAGGACCAACAAATGTCGGATCCAGTATAACTGCAAATAGTATAATGGATGAGAGCCATCCTCTAACTCCACGAAATGCAAAATCACGATGAGACCTGAGCCATTGGATCTAGAGGACACGTGGCAAGAGATAAACATTTTGTTGACTCACAAGCTGGAGAAGTCAAAGGTGAGAGCTGTAGGAACTCACGATATGAGAAATCATGAGATGATCTGAACCATTGGATCCAGAGGACACGTGGTGAGAGATCATCATTTCGCTGACTCGCGAGTTGGAGAAGTCAAAGGTTAGAGTTGCAGGAACTTGCGATATGCCAAGTTGTGAAATGATTTAGGCCATCGGATCACCGAGGATCTAGACTATTGATCTGATATAAATTCTGAGTCTAGGATATTGATCATAGTCATTGATTAGAGGGAGAGATCCCAACTGTTGATCTGATATGAAGCATTTCAGAGTTTCACAAGTTGGGAGTTTAGAGGCAACTCATAGCAAGAGTTCATGATATGAAAAATCGTGATGCACCCCTCTTGCTTGGCCCCTGGTTACAGCTGGTGGTCACATTGATGGAGGTTAAGGCAGGAGATAGTGTTTCTAGGCTCCACATCGGAGTTTCATGAGTTGGGATTTTAGAGGCAACTCATAGCAGGAGTTCGTGAAATGAGAAATCACAAAGCACCCTTTTACTTGGCCCCTGGTCATAGCTGGTGGTCACATTGATGGAGGTTAAGGGAGGAGCTAGCGTTGCTAAGCTCCACATCAGAGTTTTGTGATTTGGGAGTTTAGAGGCAACTCATAGTAGGAGTTTGCGATATGCAAAATAATGACACAGCTTTTTGCTTAGCTCGTGGTCACAGCTGGAGGTCACATCATCAAAGGATTAAGGGAGGAGATAGCACATCACTAGGCTTCACATCGGAGATCACCGAGATCATGAAGCCCCCTTTTTTATTAGCGAGTGGCCATAGCTCATGGTCATTGTTGGACAAGTTGAACAACTGAGAGGGGGGGAGGGGCGTGAATTAGTTGTATACACAATAAAACTTTTATCTCTTTAACATAGATTATTTATTTAATGTAGCTTAAAACCTATTAAATATTTTGTCTCGGTGAAAATGAATCAATAACCATCAATCACATGAAATGGATAGAGACACAAAATATTTATGAGGAAACCATAAAGGGAAAAACCTCTTCTTCTTATTTTGGATGTAAAGCAAGCAAGCTACTTCAGTTACATCATATTTTATCTGAGAAACTACACAGATGAGGCTACTACCTCTTTTTATTCAGCACCTATTGAAAGATAGCTTCTACTGCTTGAGTGCAAGCTTCAACTTGTAATTGTTGGGTATGTGTTATATTCTTTGCATGTGTGTGTGGGCGCGTCAGATATGACAACTGTGTTTGATGATCCCTTGTAGCAGTGATTTCTTTGTGTCATGTGCGATGGGTGCTTTCCTAGGTGGGTCCCAGGGGGGGGTAGGTATGCCTCCCCTAGATACGCGCAACGTTCGGCAATGGGCGGTAGCCCGGGGCAGTGCCCCCAAATTTTTTTTTTTGGGCGGCTTTTGATATTTTTGGTGGGTTTGTAAATTAATCTCGGATTAAGGGATTAGGGTTTTGGTATCTATGGAATACCTAAAAACATTGTATATATATTGTATGGTGA
>SNQJ01S0032609.1:6814-20660 GCA_010110895.2 Picea sitchensis
AACAACCCAATCAATTCTTTCAATGAAAGTAAAAACAAAAACCAAACCAATGAGGCTTCTCAATGCAAACGAAAAATGGTCTTTCGAACCACCAAGCAAGTGAGAAACACAAAGCACTTAACTCTCTACCAATCACTGGTTCTCAGCCAATCAGACACATCCAAATCCATAAGTCAGAGAGAAAGAAAATGCCAAACAGAGCCAAGAAAAGAAAGTCAAGCTACCAAAGGCAAGAAAGACCTAGAAACCCTAAATCTGTTCAAGCAAGCAAACTACAACAAGAGATGTATAAGTCAATGATCCAGTAAGCCAAAAAATACACAATTCAACTGTTCTGAGCAATTGAAAAAGTCAAAACTCAATTTCAAAATTTTCCAAAATCTTGCTCGCAGGCAAGCAGTGTCACACAGTGCGAGAAGATAGGATTCTCGCAGGCCACCTTGAAGCAAGGTGCAAGGTGTTCGCACTGGACCCTATATGCATGGTGCAAACTTGACTGGTTCTCGCAGGCTGTCAATGGACACAGTGCAAGAACTCCTGAAGATAATTAAAATTTTGAAATGTAAGAAAAATTCAAACTGGCTTATAGACCCAGAAGGTCTCTCAGGATATCCTGAGGACTCAGACACTGACAAAATAGGAGAAAAATGCAAATAGAGAAAATGGCCAATGAAAATTCAAAAAACCATAAAGACAAAGGGATAATCCCCAGCGGAGTCGCCAATTTTGTTTCAGGATTAATCCATAAGTGCAGACACAAACCAATCTCCCTAGATCCACCTGGATCTAGAACAAAACATGACATAATAATACACTTTCCCTAGATCTAACTTATTGAATGAACTAAGAGATAAGGATTATGGACATACCTTATGAACGCTTTCCTTAGGTCTCTGTTGTTCCAAGCTTTGCTCCAATGCTCTTGAACCATTCAGATCACAACAGTACAAACCAATCGAAGAAAAGGAAGATTAATATATTCAATAGCTAGTCTATACATATGATCAAGGAGTTATGTAATAAAGTGACATCATATTTATGGGAAAGGGACATATTATTGTATTGAATTAATTGAAAGTGAAACTTACAACTTGAGCCTTGATGTCGTAGGTCTCCTTTCGATGGCTCCCAACTCTGACACACACACTTGCTCATGCATGAAGAAAATCAACCACTTTTGATGACCTTTCTGTTGTCTCTAGCTGCTGTAGCATCAGTCCTTCACACAGGCTTTCAATAATTCTCTAATCAATCTCTTGCTAGCTTGCTTCTAACATTTACCATGAGCAATCTCCTCAATATATTAGAGAAGATAGATTAGCTACTTGGATAGGAATGATCCCAAGATATCTGGAATGCCAGCATTTAGATAACCATTTGTTAGCCAACTCATTCTTCTCGAAGATTCCCTTCTAGAAGGCTCGAGAAATTCATCTTTTTCCTCTTTAAGAAGATGTTCGCACCTTAGCAGTTAGGTATAGTGCGAACCATTCGCACCCTAGCTTAATGCAGCCTACGAGAATCAGGCATTCTCGCAGGCAAGTCTATAGGTAGCCTGCGAACTTCTTTAAAAACTATGATTTCTGGAAACAGACAAGTGTAACTTTTCTCAGGAAAGCATCCTTATTGAAGAGATTGATTTTCCATCATCATAACATCATCACAGTATCATCACAATGACCAAAATTGTGGATAACAGATATACTGAAAGTAGCGGACTGGTACATTGAGGAGAATTTCTCCTATATCAGGGTTTTTGGGTGTTCAGTTCCTCCACATGCTTTACCAAAGTTTCTACCAGATTGGCTGGTGTGCAGAGAGATAGCGTATCAAACTTTATTCGGAGGAAACAACAAGGAATTAAAAGCGATGCAAAAAATAGTATGGTCGACCTTCCCTTTACAGATTGGTATGTTTTCATTATTTGATTTTAGCCACTCGAAAGTAAAGGCCGCAACTCTAGAAGACATTAAGCTGGTGGATATTGAATTCAAGAATCATGATCCTCACAAGATCATATCAAACCACCTAGACGTATACAATATGAAGTGATACGAACCTGAATATTTCCCATAGGATGAAATATTCAAGGGAGTGAGGTCATACCAGGAGGTGTTGAGTCGAGTCCAAACTTTGGCTTCAGATAAATTAGTCGAGTTCTACAATTTCCAAAGTCATAGAATAAATATCTTACCTAAAGTCTTGTAGGGAGAAAATAAGACACCTCCATATACACAAGAAGTTGAGACTCAATGTTTAGAAGCATGATTTCCAGTGGACAAGACTCTCATAAGAGTTTGGCGAAAACTGATGTTTTGACAAAGAAAATAGACACCACATTGCCAAGTTCACCTGGTAATCAAATTAAAGCTCAAATTGAAGCTTTGTTAAAAAAGAGAGAGGGAACACCATCATCCACACCATATAGATCGGCTACTAACACGTCAAGGAAGCATCCATCCACTGACATAGGTAGCCCTATCAAGTCGGTAACACCTTTACAGACTAGTCAGGGAAACCCAAATGCTGAGGTCATGTTTATAGAAGATATTACTCCTATTTCGACTGAAGAAATGGCCCCTTCTAACTTCTTTTTTAGCAAGAAGAGGAGGGATATAGTCAAAAGAGAAATGCACCAAAGAGAGGGTGCCACTGTCAAAAGACACAAGGTGTTGTATGATGGACGATCCTTAGATGAGGCTGACTTCGCCATGGAAATGGCAGGCTCACTGGGGGATTTTTCCATAACAAATCAATGTTCAGTGGGGAGTCTTGCAGAACAACTAAAACAAAAGAATTTGTTAGTGAGACAGTTGCAGAACCAAATAAAGACTGTGGAACAGAGTGTAAATAATAAGATGAACCGGGATTTCGATCAAATAAGAGCTTACGAGAGGAATCAAATTCAACAACTACAAGAGATCATTGAGGAGTTTCAAAGAAATTCATAGGATGATAGAGAATTAGCCACTCAATGAGAAGAATTGATCAAACAACTTCAGACCAAGGTACATTTATCCAAAGTTACAGTAGTGGAGGTGGTGGCTTTCCAAGCTCAAGCATTGGAGGTGCATGAGAAGCTAGAATTAGCCCATTAAAACCTTTTTACTAAAGTGGAAGCTGTCCAAAGTTGTTATCAGGTGACAGACCTCTCTCTAAAAAACATTTACATTAAGGAGAGAGAGGCCAATGCAACTCGAGCTACATTCCAGGAGGGCATTCCAATAGAAGCAAGGGATGAAGTAGCAAGGGTCCCTCGACTGTCTCTTTCCGAGCAAACCCAATGCGACATAATACAAAAGACTTGGGAGGCAAATCTGGCTGAAAGAAAAATATTAGCCAGGGAAATACAAAAATCTTGTGAAGAGGCCTTGTATTCACTCGACAACGAGTGTTTGTATGTTGAAGGAGATAGTATCTCTGAGGCTCTAGGGAAAATTGATATAGTAAAAAATCAACTTAATTCCAAGAGAAGCATGGAAGAAGCCCATACGACAATTCAACAATTGAAACAAATCGACCTTATCCAGATTAATAAGTGGATAGTCAATCCTAGTTTACAGTTACAGGATATATCCTTTGAAGCAATGAAAATGCAGGATAGGATGCCTCACTTAGAAAATAAGTTATATACTTTCATGGCAAACGAAACAACAAAGTCGTCCATATTAGTGGTGCAGATCGTGGGCAGATGTGTTCAGTATGTCAATCAAGGGAAAACCAACACATCTTGAAATACATGAGACAACGTATGCATACCATTTACTCCGGTCATGATTAGAGGCCAGTTGTTTCCCAATTGGAGGACAACAAGAAGAAATGTCTCTACCAACAGGTGAGGATATAGAGAAGATGCAAATGAAACTCTTCGAATTTTACATATTGTAATATTTACTGTTTTTGAATTATGAGATTTCCAACTGCTTAGGGTTGAGATCATTTTTGTATAAATACATAGTTTGAATACTTAACATAGGCTGCTTCTTGCCGAATATAATAGAGAAAACTCTCCTTTTGTGAGGATTAATAAAAGTGCAGACAAAGATTCCAATTTTTGTGCAGTTTGTGTTATGTGTTTCTCTTGTATCTCATATATATATCTTTCTTTATGTCATTCCTTGATAAGTGAGTGGTTTCAATTTACTATTACTACTACTGTAGTCACATTTTATCGGTTGTTTGATAAGCAAACAATTTTTCCTCTGCATTTTCTATAATTAAATACAAGACATGTGAGCTACTTGGATTACTATATCTTATATCCTTTCAAGGGTGAATTCTTTATTTTCTTCTAGTGTGAACAAGGTAAGATTCATCTTGTATTGGTGCCTAATTTTGTTTAATAGTTTTGTAAGTTTCCCCCACATAATTTGATTTTATAAATCGACTCAGATGACAAAATACAACCTCTGTCCTGTTCTGTCATTATTTTCATTTGAGGATTAATTATTATATAATTAACGGAAGGAAAATCACCTTTTAAAATTTTTCCTTTATAGTCATGATGCCTGACATTATCCTTTGAGCCTTAAGTGTAATCTCAGGAACAACATCTTTTTGGTTCCGTTGCTGGGGACGGAGAAACAAAGTTATTTTTCCATGGGAGAACAACATGGTAAGTTTCTCTCTTTGATAGTGACCAAAGATTGAATACAATAATAAGGCTAATTTTTATCTTTCACTTGGTGAATCCACTACAGATAAACTGACATTCGGTCGAACGAATACCAGGAAGAACCCAGACGAGAAACAGACTATGCCCATATCTAACCCCGAAAGGTTGTTAAAACCCAATGGATACCTCAAGTCCACTACCTCATCTTCAGGTAAGAAGTATCAACCCAAAATAGCTCAAGTCAATACTAGGGTTCCGGTCGAAGGATTAACTCTTGAAGAAAATCTTAAACAAACACCTTCTGTGGAGGCCTCAACTAGCGAACTGGGAATAAATATCGAGATTGACCCTCCTGATACATTGAACTATTTGAATAGAAGAACCTCATCTATACCCCCTATTATAATTTTTTTGTCTACTCCATCCTCCCCAGAAGTAAAGGTTTCTATTATCTAAAACCCTGAAGAGCGTAATTTATTTCCTGATTTTTCTCCTGTCGGTTCACCTATCTATACATCTTGTAAGTCTGAAGAAGCTAGTCCACGTTTTTTGTTCCCTCCCCTACTAGAATTTTCATCTCATAATGATCATTCTCCAGACTCCCCTTCATCACATCCTGAGGAAGTCGAAAGTTCACTACTTTAGTCCTTATAATTTTACGAAAACCCTCTTTTCAACTCTCGAAGCTCATCCCCCTAATTTTCGATGGCTGCGGTTGGAGGTGGCCATGGAGGTGGCGCTACCAGAGAAGGTGGATTCGCCGAAGGAGGTGGTGCTGGAGGAAGAGGTGGTCAAGGACCACCCCCACCCCCTAATATTTTTTCTAAGGTAGATGCTAGATATGCCCCTTTATTCGTTCCTCTCGTCCTTCATGACCTACCTGAAAATTACATAAAAATTTTACCAAAGTTTACAAGGGAGGGAGATTTAACAACGAAATAACACATAAATTTTTTCGATCAATTCGTTGATATTCTCAGTATCGAACATGAGGACATATACTCAAGGCTCCTATTGAAAAATTTTGAGGGGCAAGTAAGGATCTGGTTTAGAGGACTTCCAGTAGGATCCCTAAGGTCTTACAACGAGTTAGAAAATGCTTTCTTAAGATAGTGGGGAGAAAAGAAAGATCACTTGTATTATATGATAGAATTTAGGGCTCTGAGGAAAAAGAATTCATAGAGAGTCGTATAATTCACCCAGAGGTTTAATAAACTATATCATACGATCCCATCAAAAGTTAAACCCTCTCAACCCGCAGCTAAAGTGACATTCACAGGGGATTTTGAGCCTGACTTTGCCTTGCTTCTAACAGAAAGAAGATCTTCTACCCTCATAGGAATCCAAGACGATGCTATAGAAATAGAGTCGAACATGATGGCGTCAAGTAAACTAAAAGCCAAGGTTGAGGTGGGAACCAAGGAACCTAGATGCTTCAGAGAACAAATAGGGCCCTCCGGATCTGGAAAATCAGCAGAAGAAAAGATGGATGATATGGAAACAAATAATAAAAGACTTGTCAAATAAAATCTCTAGAATGGAACTAGACCAATCTAAGTCTAATCCTTTTGATAGGAGCGATTTCAAAAGGAATCCCAACCCCCAGATTCAACAAAGACAAGTAAAAAACGAGGATAAAAAAATCAAAGCCCCTTTTAAAACATAAAACTTCATGCAAAGTGATGATATGCAAGAATATGAGGGGTTATATGAAGATGTCAACAACCTCAGTGACAAAGACCAAGAACCTCATCTAACCAGACAGGATTATGAAATTTCTCTAGACCAAGAACCCCTGTTTGGAAATGAAGAAAGTATAAATAGTTTGGGAGAGTCTGATTATCAAGGAATTGTCAACTCTATAATGGTCGAGCTTTAACATAAATATAATTTAAGGCCTAGAGATAAAAATTCTACAACTGCTCCACAGAAGAAGATCTTGTCGAGAAGTAAAACTAATGAGGCAACTCAACCATCCACTGAAACAAAAGCTGCCAAAACAAAGACAACTGAAACAAAAGAAACATAGACTAATAGGATAGAAATAAGAGAAACAAAGATCCCAACCAGAGAAGTCGAGAAGACAATTGGAAGTTTCAATCTGGAAAGCGAATTTAATAAAATCAAAATTCCGGTACATTTGGTGGAACTGATTGCCAAGATGATAAATTGCTCATATGTCGAAAGTCATGTGGATGTTATTAATTTAGAATATGATAGACCTACTATAATGTTTGGTCCGCATATTGAAAATGCCAAAGATCCTGTCCCTCATTTTTATATTACGCCGACTGTGCATGATCACCTACTCCATAATTGTATGTTGGATTCTGGAGCATCCCACAACTTAATGCCCAAATTTATTATGATAAATCCGGGTCTCGGGCTTACTAGACCATTCCGAGATCTGTATTCTTTTGATTCAATAAAAGTTAAATGTCTTGGTATGATAAAAGGTTTGGTGGTTAATCTTGCAAAAATTCCTGTAAAGAGTATTCTTATGGATGTAGTCATTGTTGATGTCCCTGCAAAGTATGGTATGTTTCTATCCAGGTATTGGGGTGCCAAACTTGGAGTATCGCTTCAACTGGACATGACGTATTCTACAATCCCAATTTTTGGTGGACAGTTCACCCGTTTATACTGAGAGACAAGATTGGCATATACTGTAAGTGACCCACAGAACCCAAAAAATTACCTGGTATATGTCGCCGATCAATATCTATGAAATAATATATTATCAATTGATGATGGTTTCGATGAATGTACATAAGAAAATTTTACAAAAGAAGAAAACAAAAAAATAGACAAAACAAACAAAAATGTAAATAGTATAGGAGTTTGGAAAATGTTTTATGATGGTGCTTCATCTTGGGAAGGAGCAGAAGCTGGGGTGTTGTTCATGGCACCCGGAGATGAATTCATTATTCCTTTCTCATACAGATTACAATGGGATATTGACTATACAAATAACGTATGCGAGTATGAAGCTCTCGTCTTAGGATTAGAGCCTGCCGGGAAATTGAAAATTGAAAATCTAATAGTTTATGGTGATGCATAATTAATTGTAAAATAGATAAGGAAACAGTATCAAGCGAAACATCCAAGGCTAAGGTTGTACGGGAACTACACTTGGGATTTGATAGAAAACGTTTTCTCATTGTTTAATATTCATCATATTCCCAGGGTATAAAATCAACAAGCTGACTCTCTAGCGAAAGAGACTGCTACTTTTATGCCACCTACCGTATTGAAGCTAGAGTATTACATATAAATGAGGCACAATCCTTCAATACCAAATAATGTTCAACACTGGCACATCTTCGAAGACAATGAGCAGATCAAGCAGTTTCTAGAAATGGTGGATGAATTTTTTGAAACACACATTGACCAGGAAAATTAGAATGACCCTACTTGGTTCATGCAGGAATATGAAGATCCTCAAAAGTTCCAAGATAAGATCGCTAACCATCACATGTTGGTGTTGAAAAAAAATCAGATCCCTAAAGGTCTAATCCCCTTAGAAAGATTATTTGATCAAGATGACATACCCCTGAAGTCTACCTTGCAACCTCATCCCGAAGAGGTTGAAGATTGTGATATAGGCACTTAGGAAAACCCTAAACTGGTCAAAATATCTAAATACCTTCCATCCGAAGTGAAAAGTAAATATGTCGAGTTACTCAAGAAGTATAAAGATGTCTTTGCTTGGTCTTACGATGAAATGAAAACTTATGATACCACTGTTATCGAATATTAAAATCCCTTTAAATCAAGGCATCAAACCCTTCAGGCAGAAACTCAGACAGATAAACCCTATACTCCTACCTGTAATAGAAAGGGAGGTAAAAAATCTCCTTGATGCAAAGATTATTGTTCCACTCATATATTTCGAGTGGGTAGACAACTTAGTTGCAACCAGGAAGAAGAACGGTGAAATCAGACTCTGCATAGATTTCAGGAATCTAAATAGATCATCCCTTAAAGACAATTATCTGCTCCCTAAAATGGATCATGTTCTAGAAAAAGTGGTCGGGGCTAAGAAAATGTCTATGGTTCATGGTTTTTCATGTTACAATCAAATTGTGGTCCATGAAGATGACAAATAAAAAGCCGCGTTTACCACTCCATGGGGTACTTTCATGTACGATAAAATGCCTTTCGATCTGATGAATGCATGGGCCACCTTACAACGAGCAATGGACATTGCCTTTGTCGGTGAGAGAGATAAGTTTGTAATTATTTATCTCAATGATTTAACTGTTTTTTCTAACTCTAATGCATAGCACTTAGTACACCTCAAACAAACATTCGAGAAATGTAGGAAATTCGGTTTGTCACTCAACCCTAAGAAATCCCATTTTGAAATGCAAGAAGGTAAAATCTTGGGCCATATAGTATCCAGGGAAGGAATCAAAATCGACCCGAAAAGGGTTGAAGCTATATATACCATCAATATTCCCAGGAATAGAAAGGAAATCCAATCTTTTTAAGGAAAAATATTTTTTTTAAGAAGATTCATTCCAAATTTCACTAAAATTGTTAAATTGATTACAGATATGCTGAAAAAAGACAATGAGGTCAAATGGACAACTTAAGCTAAAGAGTCGCTCGAACGCATCAAGAAAATAATAGGGGAAGCACTAGTGTTGGCCAGCCCAAATTACATGAAAGATTTTCTGATCTTTTCATTCGCATCCGAACATACTATCGCAGTCGTGATCTTACAGAAGAAATATGAAGGTTTCAAGAAACCGATAGAATTTTTTAGTAAAAGCCTCAGAGACGCCAAGTTGAAATATGACATACTGGAAAAATAGGCATACACTATGGTGAAGGCCCTCAAATATTTCATGAATTACACACTGCATTCCAAAATAGTTTCCTACGTACCAACCAGCTCTGTTAAAGATAGATTGGTTCAACCAGATAGTGACAGAAGGAGGGGTCGATGGCTAGCCAAGATTCAGGAATTAGATTTTGATATAAAGCCAACTAAACTCATCAAAGGTCAAGGCCTAGCTAGGATATTAGCCGAATCAAATTTCAGAGCACATGACATAAATCATCTGCAATCTTACAGAGACCTTCCAGATATTGAAGAATTTGATGATCAGACATCTGCAACTCAAATTCAAGAAAAAATTTCCTCCTCTACTTGGTATGGCGACATAGTTTCATACCTCCTGACTCTTCAGTGCCCAAGTGATATGACTCCTTCTAAGGCGAGAACATTGAAGCTACACGCAGTAAAATATTGCATCATCGACAACCAATTGTACTGGAAGGATCCCTTAGGATTTCTACTAAGATGTCTGATAGAATCCAAAACGGAGAATGTTATAAATGAGTTTCATGAAGCGGTGTGTGGAGGACATCACGCTTGGAGGGAAATGACCTATAAAATCCTAAGGGATGGATACTATTGGCCAACATTATTTACTGACATGAATACTAAAGTCAAAGCCTGTAACTCTTGTCAATTATTCTCAGGCAAGCAAAATCTTCCTTCACTACCCTTGGTTCCAGTCAAAACAAAAGCTCCATTTCAACAATGGGGTCTGGATTTTATCGAAGAAATACATCCACAATCTAGTGCACAACATAAATAGATTTTAACTGCTACAGACTATTTCACTAAATGGGTAGAGGCCATTCCAACACGAAATGATACAGATTCAATGGTGATCAGTTTCTTAGAAGAAAACAGTTTATCAAGATTCAACTTTCCTCGGAAAATAGTTACAGATAATTCCCAAGCCTTCAAATCCATGGCGATGGTTAGTTTTTGTCAAAAGTACAACATTGTACTAGGCCATTCCACAACTTACTATCCTCAGTGTTACGAGGGAAAAACTCTCTATGGCCAAGGGTAAACCACAATAGACAGGTATGACTGCATAAATCAACTTAGTTCCAACATATGCTATATAAACTAATGTGCAAGTTAAGAAAGAGGCCTACCTCGATACAACGTTTGATGGTGTTCCACTATTGAGAACTTCGACCCAAAGCTTTATACCTGTAATAAGTTCTTAACAAACGAGCAGAGAAATTATATAGTGATGATATAAAGGGGTTAGCACATTAGATAGAATAATCCATCAATAAACATTACAAACATGCCCATGGATAATAATCATACATTTGCAATATACCAATAGGACGGGAAAGGAGTATTTCTATTAATAATTGATCAATAGAAGTGACAACATTACAGACTTCCATGTTGGCATGGTTTGAAACCAAGAAACCAAGTTCCTTCCAACTGGGCCTCCACCACTTCAATCCTCCACCAAAGGCAAGCTCACAAGGGAGAGTCAATGAGGTTCTCTCAACAATAGGGAAAGAGCTTGGGGGTTGAACATTGTGTTCAGACTTGAGGGAAAAAGGGATACAGACTCAATATGAAGTAATTTCTCCAGAGTAACTTTTCTCTCAAAGTTGAATTCTTTCTCTTCTTTTCCATAGCTCAAAATTGTGCTTTTATAGCCTTTAGAATGCAACTGAGGGGCTGAGTCAGAATGTTTCCAGTATGTGGAAGGCCAAGGATCAGAGATCTTCTATCGTGATATGGAAACCCAACTTCAGTTTTGTATTTTCTGGCAGAAATCTTGATGTACGCGGGCTGTAGTGGAGCAACTAGCATATACACATCTTGCATAATTGATAGGGAGCGCATATGTGGAAAAATGTATATTTTTGGCTCTGGATTCATAAAAAAGGATGACAAGTCTGCATAGGGAAATGGAAAAAGGCCCTTTGTGCAAGATAGCAATGGTGAGACAAATCTCGCTATAACAGATGCCCCGTAATGTGTGAGATCAGTGGAGTATCTATGATGGCCGAAATACATTATAAATAACCTAGAAGTGGAGTGGTAGAGTACCAGATGGATGAACTCAATTTATTATTACATTATGTACTGACTTTGTGTACATGGATGCCAAGAATACAATGCAGATCCATGTGGAAAATATACCAAACAAGTGTTCATGGCCATGCATAGGAAAATAAAAATGCAGTTGTATGCCAAAAGATGTCATAGTCACGAACAAGGCCCAACGAAACTAAATCAATCTGAAGATATCTATATACCATGAAGTACAATTTGATCTCCCATGATCACTAAAGTCGAACAGGTGCTGGTCCAATGAAAGAGAAGCAACAACTCAAGAAAGCTGCGACCACATACTGATGTCTTCAAGTCTTCTACATAATCCGCCAAGGTGCAAGTCTACATCATGTGAAAAAGTGAGTTGAGGTCGAACATGATGAGATATCATTTGATTACCGGTTATTGAGGTATACTGTTAACAAATGCGAGACAAGCTACCAATAATGAAAGTAGGTATCAAGGCACCGAGTACATTTCTACAAGTGCGAATAAAGGAGTTGGTGTCGAACACTTGAGAAATCCATTGATCAGGAGACATTGATGTATTCCCATCTGTCAATGGAGAGAGAGCCTACCACTAATGATTGCAAGCCTCAAGGCACTCACAAAACTCTAGGTCCCATATCCATAATAAATGAACTGAAGTCAATGGAAAGAGACCCATTGAAAGGAGAGCATTAAGGCATCTCTCATCGGTCAAAACGAGGAACAAAGTAGGAGCTTCATGATTTGGTGGAGATTGGACGAAGAACATGTTCACAAACCAATGACCCTGTGCATATTTCGTGTGTACCAAGTGCAAGTGGTATACGAAAAAGACCCTCTGAATAGCAGCCAATGATGAAAACTACTGACAAAGGTGAGGAAACCACCAATAAGGCTAATGGAAACCAAGACACTCCACGAATCCCAAAGTGTGAATATATTTGTTGTTGTCGAACACAAGGGAAACCACCTAGTCAATGACCAATGATGAAGTGTCGATTGTTGGGTTCAAGGTGACCTACCAATGATGAAAGTAGGGCCAGGGTCCATAATAATACCATAATATTATGTGATTCTGAGACAAACTGAGGGTATGGCCGACATCCAAAGTCAATATTTCTGAGGAGTGGCCAACACAGGTTGATAGACTTCCTTTGAACAAGAGCATGAGACATGGTAGACTCTGGAAGCATAGACTCAATGATGTGACTATTATATGCAGGAGGCATCAATAATGTTCTCTATAGGGACTAGAAGAGTAACTAGTTGGTAGAGAAAACTCTGTAACTAGATCAACTTCCTAAGGCCACGCTAATCCCAAAATTATGATGATGCAAGGACTCAATAACTTTGTGCTTTGTTCAAATGCGACATGAATGCTTCCAATTACAATATAGTACTCCCTTTCCGCCCATCGTTTTTTTTTTTTTCATAACAAATGAATGCTATGATACAGAGGAGGGAACGGGTGTCGCAAGTGAGCAAAAATAGTTCCAGGAGTGGAACGTACCTATGCTCAATGCAGGGGAATGCATGCGGGAGATGTACACTTGGGGTGATGTTCCCTCCAGGGTATAGGGTGTCAAATTGTGAAGGATATAAATGATAAAACATAAAAAAGAATAACAACATGGTGGAAAAGGCATATTAGCCAACACTAATTGTATTCAGTCCAATGTTACATATTTATAGTACAATGGGTGATGCCACCTCATATAGAGATTTTCTCTAGATCCTAAAATCATGCATGATGACTAGGCTAGGCAATCTTAACTAAATCATTAGTTATCACTTGAGGATATATTACTAATATCCTAAATGAATAATACAAATATAGGTGACAATTTAGACTTAGTGATTGGTAAAGGTAATCCATAGGCTAACAATCCCCCCTTCAATCACAAGTCTGATCAATAATACCAAAAATTAAGCATAAACTGGTATCAATTCCAAGTCTTCATACTGAAACTCTTGAGTTGAGCCTCAATGAAGAACTGCCTGAAAAACCGCCAATCTGGATGTTGAATGGTTCATCTGAAATGAACTGGAAGAGAGCTGAGATATGGAAGTGAACAACTACAATATCTGAACATTCCTTGATTGCTTGACAATTTGATCATTTTGCTAAGTATTTTAGCTAGAAGAATCTGATGTCTTCTGCTAATTGGTGAACATGTAGTATCACCACTCTACTATCAGTGCATCACTGAAGTGCTCTTTGAATTTGTGGTTTGGGGTGACCACTTGACCAATTGATACCATGTATATGATGGTTTTTGGATAACCAATCTTGACACTTTTAGGTGTCCAACAACATCCCAATGTATAATGTGTATGATTCAATTGCA
>SNQJ01S0032609.1:27064-38081 GCA_010110895.2 Picea sitchensis
ATAATGAAAATATGTTATTTTTCTAATATTTAATCACAAATTCACTTATAATACTAAAATGAACACAATGGAAAATAATAAGGAGAAACCCAACTATCATTATGGAAATGGTATGATGGAAGGTTAATGGGACGATGAAATGTAAGGAATAGTGAAGGAAAAAGAGGATATAAATGTGACATTTTTGAGGCCCAACAATACCTAAGGCATAAAAAGTGGTATTCAGAGGATAATGTGAAATGCACGATGGAATAAATACCTATCCTATATGCTAGGTTATGAAAATCCTGCCTGAGGAGATGAACGACCAACTATGATGTTGAAATCCGCAAGAAAACTGAGTCAAAACTACAAAACTAGCTTAAAACCATTCTTGAATTAGTCCATTAGGTTTAAAAAATAGCATGAAACTATATAAAGTGGGTAAAAATAATTTATAAGTAGTAATAAAATAAAAAATTAATATATCATTTTGATTTTTATCCAAATAGTGCAATTTGGACCAAAAATACTTCCAGGATTCAAACAGCAATTGCAGGAGCATCGGGAAATGAAATCACGAACCGTTTGGATCAGGTAACTCTTCATCTCATCCTCTTCAAATTCAATGGATTATATTTTTGAATTAGGTTTCCATTTTTTATTTTTTTAGGGCATAAATTAGGATTTTAGGTATACGCAGGTTTCCTTGTGTAGGTCGCGTGTACGACTAGGTATATTCCCTTGTGTTAACCATAGGGAGCGTGTATTGAACCCTACATGTGGCTGTGGGCAAGTAAGCTGCATATATGTACGCAATTGGTGAAAAAAAAAAGTTTCTTAACTCAAGAATTGATTTGTTTTTTGCAGGATGGTCTTGGAATGGAGAGAGAGAGAGCATGAGGAGGTAGATGCAACTATGGATCGGGATCCGGTGGCTCAAGTGGATTTAAAAAGATGTGGTTTGTACAAGTTTTGGGCTCTCAAAGGAATGATGGTTCAAGTGAGGTTGTTGGAAATGTTGGTGGGTTATTGGGATCCTGATAGCGAGAGATTTATCCTTGATGGATAACCGTTAAGGATCGAAGTAGAGGAAATCTACTTCTTGACTGGTCTATCATGCCGAGGAGAGGTTGTGGACCTCAAGTCACATGGATAAGGGAGTGGGATGAAGGTTGAGGAGTATATCAAAGCCCACTGTGTAGCAGGGACTCCCATGGTGGGAAGTCAAGTCCCCATCCGGGCAATCAGTAACCTCAGTTTGAAGATCATTGTACTCGTGCTTACCAGGATCATAGGTTTGGTCTCATTGCATCAAGCATAGAGACCACTTATGTTTTATGCAGTGGAGTGTGTGAAACCCACTGTCTATGATTGGTGTACCTCCTTGCTGACCAATATGAAAGGTCAGTTGACAGAGTGAAAACAGGGGGGTAAGCGAAACTTCAGGTTTTCCTCTATTCTTTGTAGCTTCTTTTTTGAGTGGGTTCCAATTCTAGGACCTAGAGTGGAGATCCTTCCTAGTGGACCACGTGATCCAACTATGGCATGGTGGATCGAAGTCATTAAATGACAGGGGGGAGGTAGGGTGTCGACACCCTACAATGATGATTTTTTCTTCTGGTGGCGGAGACAAATCATTTCCTTGGATGACTATCCCTATGCGAGGATCAATTTTAGAGGAGACCTAGATATGTCTCTTCCACCGGGGGCCACCTATAGTGCCATAGGTAAAAAGTTTTTACATATTTCATTTTTTTTTGTATTTTTGTATTTAAGGAACAAAAATATTTTTGAATGGTGTTTGAATATTAACTAGATACATGTGTAATCGCAGACATGGGTCCACGACGACCAGAGGGATTCCTTTGACATAGACGGAGGAACCGGGGAGATGAGGTGGTGGGAGGAGAAGCAGAGAGGGTCCTACAGAACGTGCAGGGTAACCTGTCTCGTTTGACATAGAGGATTTCTATGGTTCAGGTAGAGGATCTACCTGAATCCATGCAACAATAGGTGGTTGGTGTACCTAGAACATGGGTATGACACTTCTGGTGTCTCACAAATGTTGTGGTTTTCTATCATGATGCACATCTGGTGCCACAAGCATAGATGTATTGGGATATGCATATCGACTGTATATGTATTTTGAGGGTTTTAGCCCCAATTTTTGTAATATAAACACCATATTTTTGAAATAGATAAAAGGGATATTCGGCTTTACTTATATCTTACGATGTGTACATTGAGTTAATGGTTTTCTTTGCTTTATTAATGTGACAAATGCCAATATAAAACATAGTTAGCGTAGGCATCAGATACATGATTAGAACTCCTAGGAATGTGATAATATGTAATAAAATGAAATTGTCGTTCTAAAAGACGTACCCATAGGAATCGACAGAGTAAAGTAGGATCATGCATGCGGTAACTTCCGTTCAACTGGCATACAACTAATTGGGAATCCAGGTGAACTTCTAAAGAGAGAATACCATGTGAGATAGGATCGTGCAAAATTTCTATGACGACGCTATATTCGGCCACATTATTTGTGGATGGCCCTAGGCATGCACCACCTGATGATACCAGCAGACCCTTGGGTGAGTAAACCACCCAAGCGGTGGAAGCCAAGTTCTGTGTATGACGACTAACTCTGTTTGCAAATCCTAGGTAGACTGAAGAATCCGTTGACATCTGCCAACAAAAGGAAAATGCGATAAGCAAGCTAAAGATAAAATAAAAGGAAAAAATAGATGTATATATAGTAAATTTACATTAGTATACAAATATTTCCACCCAAGACTAGGGCTCAAGCGTAGTACCTTTTCAAGTAGATCCCATTTATGGGATCGACCAACTTATTCCCTTCATAATATTCCAACTCATAGGCTCCTTTTTCTATGACCCATCGCACGATGCAAGGACCATGCCACATGGCTTTAAAATTACCTGCCCCTAGCGGTTCTTTGGCTTGATCATACAAGAGGACCAAGTCACCCTCAGCATACAACCGGGGATAGACAAACTTGTCATACTAAACCTTAACACGTTTCTTGTTCACCTCAATAGCTGTAAAGGCATCCTGACGCTGCTTGTCAAGACTCTCTAGGTGCACAAGGCGTCACTCTAAATCCGAAGTGTTAGGTAGGAGCTCAACTGCCAACTTGAGAGAAGGGATTTCAAATTCAATGGGAAGGATCGACTCCACACCATGCACTAACTGAAAAGGGGAAAAACCAGTGGTAGTCTTAACCGAGATTCGGTATGCCCAAAGCGTGGGATATAGCATGATGTGCCAATTGGAGTTGCTCCGACTGACAATTTTTTGCAAAATGTTCTTGAGAGACTTGTTGATGGCCTCTACTTGTCCATTTTCCTGGGGGTAATAAGGGGATGAATGACCGTGTATAAACCCCAGCTTAGATGCTAGTTCTACCATCATTTCATTCTAAAAGTGACTGCCACGATCAATGACAATCTCACTCGGGATACCAAACCGGGCGATAATTTGGTTGAACATGAAGAAGGATGCATTATTCCCATCGGATTTTATAGTAGGCATGGCCTCAACCCACTTAGTGAAGTAGTTCTTGGCCATGATAATATGTTGGTGCCCCCCAACCGAAGTTGGGTTGCAATCGACGAAATCTACCCCCCACTTGGTGAAGGGACCGATTATAATGACTGGGTGAAGAGCGACTGGATGCGAGCGCATTTTCCTAATGAACACTTGGAATGGGTGACACTTCTTAACCGCTTCGATACAATATTTAAATATAGTGGGCCAGAAATAACCGGCTCGCAGGATTTTTTGGGCTGTCACAAGCCCGGATAGGTGACCACCACAAGATCCTTTGTGGAAATCATTTAGGATGGACTCAACTTCCTCATGAGTTAAGAAACGATGCAAGATATTATCTATTCCTCGGCGATATAAAGTGTCTCCGATGAGGGTGTACTTTTTGTCTTGATATATAACACACTATCGATCATCTTGCAAGAGATGATGAGCGAACTTCAAGGTTTGAAGATATAAAACAATGTCTCCATAATAGGGTTTGGATGACGAGACAAAGAAAATGTGTTCATCTGCAAATTAATCAACATGGATAACATCCTCATCTAATCGTGGAAAATCAGATATTAACTCCGCAAAAACTAGTGATTTCTTGGACTTGGTTGAAGAAAAGTTGAGATCAAACTTATGTAGGATGAAAATCCATATATTATATTTCGCGCCTATGATACGCCTGGTGAGGACATATTGAAACAGATTGACATCAATAGCCACAATAGTTTTGCAAATCAATATATAGTGACTTAAACGTTGGACTGCATGAACGACAACCGAAGCTATCTTTTCAACATGAGAGTAATTAATCTCAACGCCGACTATATTTCGACTAAGATTGTAGATGACGTGCTCATAGATCTCATCATCCTCCTGAACTAGAACCATACTAATCGTCTCAGCAGACGCGACAATATACAACAAGTAATCTCTACTATAATTAGGGGATTTTAGCAGAGGGGCTGATACCAAGGCTTTATTCAAAGCATCAAAAGACTCTTGGGCTCGCTCATCCTAGATAAAAGGAGTGTCTTTCTTCAAGAGGTGCATGAAACCCTTAGTGATATTGGCATAGTTCACTATGAAAAGACGTAGAAAGTTAGCTTTCCCCTGTAAACCTTGAAGTTATCTAATTGTGCACGGGGGAGGCAAATGAAGTATTGCCTCAACCTTAAGAGGATCTACCATGATCCCGGTCTCAGAAACTAAAAATCCTAAGAGACGACCATAATTAACACAGAAGATGCATTTATGAGGGTTTAACCGAATTCTATAGTAACAACATCTTTCAAAAACTAGCCGAAGGTGTATAACATGATCCACTCTCTTGCGAGAGTGAGTAGCAAGGTCATCAAGGTAGGATTTGACTATGTTCTTGAGATCATGAAAGGAAAAAGTCATGGCATGTTGGAGGGTTGCTCTGATGTTTTTAAGATTGAAAGGCATTTTCCGGTATGCTAAAGTACCCCAAGGACATATAAATTCCGTCTTGTGTTGGTCCTCAGGTTTGATCTGGATTTGGTTATATCCCTAAAATCCGTTCATAAAATAAAATATTTGGCTTCTCGCACACTCATCGAGAATTTGATCAATGAAAGGTGTGGGGAAGTTTTCTTTAGGACATGCCTTGTTCATGTCGTGAAAGTCCATACACACACGGATGGTTCCTTGCTTTTTATTCACGGCAACGGGGTTGGATACCCATTCGGTCAAGGGAACCGGGTAGATGAAGCCATCATTAAGTAGCTTCTCCACCTCTGCCTTAATAACAGGGGAATTCCTAGGATTTATAGCTCTAATATGTTGTTGAATAGGTTTAGCATCCGGAGAAGTCCTAATCTCATGTTCGACAATACGGGGGTCGATCAGTGGCATCTCTTCGTATGACCAAGTGAATACATCTTGAAATTATTTTAAGAGTTTGGTGTAGATCAAAATTTCATTTGGTGAACAATCTGCACCTATATTTACATTCTCAATCTTACCAGGGGTACGAGAGATATCAATCGAGATGATAGGATAAATACTCGCCATATTTCCCTAAGCATAAATGCCGTGCATATCAAGTGGAACTATGGCGTGACCGACTATCTCACTCAAGGTAGACCAAAAATCATCTTGCTCGATTCTTTCAAGATTTGGGAGAAAATAAGATCGATGATGTATATCATCCTAAGGTCTCTCGAAACCATTCATGGCTTTGAGGATGGCCTCGTCCAAAGGAAAAGTCTCCTCTAGGAAATCATGCGAGCATGATGACAAGGTGGCCCATATAGGCCTAAAAATAGGATCCTCCTCATCCGTCGGTGAGGTAACAGGATCAGGATCGACAAAAGAGTCTAGAACAACTTGATACACAATCTTCGTTGTCGATAGTGACATAGCCATGCCAACATGCAATTGTCCTTCACCCGATGAATTCAAAGAAGGCAGGGTCCATGGATCATTAAAATAGGAAGTGTGGAAAGTTATGGACCTCTCGTTGACATAGGCCTACTGGACATGACGTAAACGTGGTGAATCCGTCCCAAAAAGTTGAAAGTAACCATGAGGGAGGAATACATTCTGACGCCGATATTCTCAGTTGATGGCTGAGAATTGTTGATCATAGGGATTGATAGTCCAACATATGCATTAAGACTATAGTACACAAAGGATAACTGGTCGATAATCACGATCTCCCCTTGATGAGGAAAACAAGGTATACGGAAAACGGATGATACGACGACGACCATAGCATAGGTCCAATTGCGACCTAGTAAAAAATTACAATTGAGAGGTGCATCAACTACCTATACTTCCACCTCTACTGTCTTCCCACCTAACTTGACCAGAAAGGCATGGAGAATACCACGAGGGAGGAATGAATGACCGTCAAATGCAGTCAACATGTTCGACGACTTAGAAAGGGTCGAAGAACCGAGAGATTTTCAATAGACCAGTGACATCACGCAGGTCACATCACCTTCATCAACAAATACTTGTTTGATAGTATACTTGGAATACTCCACGTGGATTTGGAAAGCCACATGGTAGGGTAAGCGAGGCGTCACATCCGTGACATCAAACTTGATGAGTTTTGAGCCACTAGGCTCTAGAGCTCCTAATGTAGAGAGAAAGGAATTCCTCTGTGATGGAAACATCTGGAGTACCTCAAAATCCAACATCGCACAAGGTTTTTGGCCCAGATCCTCAACAATGGAGTAGTTCTGGGTGGCTCTAGCATTAGGATTGTGGGTAAGTGCTTAAGTACTCCTTTCGGAATACAAGGTGGTGGATCTAGTTTCTCAATCTGTAAGTTCATCTCCAAAGGGGGAGGAGGAGTTTCTAGGCCGGTACTAGATTTTGAAGAGATGTAATCTCAAGAACGGGTGGCTACATCGATTTTTGTGTCAACCATATTGATACAAACATCGTCTCCATCTTGTGACGGTGGGTTTTGACCTCCATCAGGTGCATTTTCAGCATTCAAAGAGCTCGAGGCTAAGTGTTGATTGTGTGGGAATGGATTCATGAGCACAATGGGTGGTAGATTTAAAAATCTTGTAGCCTATGCGAGTTTGGGGCATAAATGTGTAAGGTGGTCATTGGTACAAAGTTTACAAGGAAAGTTCACCTTACGTTTATCTTTCTTGCCCTCTCCAACATTATCATTTTGCTTCCCATTATTATCTTTGTCCTTGGGTTTATTATTATTCTTCCCACCCTTATGATTATTTAGACCTTTCCTTTTATTCCCATATGATTACCGATCACCAGTTGGGTTCTTCGATGATTGCACAGAATGCATATCCGCCGACTAGGTGGGTTTGGAGGATCCTGACGAAGTTGACCCTCCGACAGACTTCATTGCTGAGACTGCAGGCTTTACATTGGTGGACTCTACGATGCCATCAACACGAGGTCTCAGATTCTGTCTAGGATCATGATTTGGCCACGATGCGTCTGGAATAAGGTGATATAACATCCCAGACTGAGCATATATTAGATCTAATTGTTGGGCTCTAACGATAGCTTCTTCCTCGCTGAAGACCCCAGAAGTAGAAACATCCTTTGAGATAGGAGTGTGTAAAGACTTTAGGAACCATTCTAGAAGAAAGGTTGGGGGTATAGGAGTCATATTCAACCGTTTCCTCCTACACCATTCCCAGATATGGTCAGAGATGTGAGTGGCAGTACCCTGGAGTAGAGTAGACAAAAGTTCGAGTTCAACATCGTAACAAATGGGTAGTTGAAAGTGGTTGATAAAGGCTAGCACCAATTGATGAAATGACCCATATGTCCCCCTAGGTAGCTCAATGTACCATTGTGATGCAACTCCAATGATAGTGCACTGAAACAATCATAATCTAGTAGATTCATGGTTCAGAGAATTCGATAAGCACCAAAGGTGAAAATTAGTGATGTGATCACCAGGGTTCTCGCCATTCTTACCTTCAAACTTTGGAATGTTTGACAAAAGTTTGGTAGGGATAGGGGGCCATGTGGGATCATGAATCACCGGGTCATTCATTAATTTAGACAAGTCTGGTAGATTAAGCATGGCCAAAAAGGGAAGACGGGGTTGCGACACCTGACCCCATCCTCCCACGAAATATTGTGAGTTAGGAAATACATTCCATCTAGGGTTCTGGTGAGGACCAAAACCTTGTCTAGAATTGTAAGGCCCTCCTCTGACCCGATTCGTATAATATGTATTGGGCATCATCCTAGCATGAATGTTCTGATAAGGGTTATGGAAATTTCCCCCAGCCGGATTAGATCCGAGTTGGGGGTTGTGAAAATTTCCCCCAACCGGATTGGATCTAGGTTGGGGGTTTCCAAAAGTGTAAGATTGACCTCCTCCAGGTGGGAACCTAGAGGATTGAAGTGGATTCATCATTCCAAAAGTATTGGTTAGAATCGACACCGAGGAGATAGGGATATAGGGCAGAACTTGTCCACCAGCTGGGTTGTTCCATCCAGTTGTAGAAGGATTGGACCCGGGGTTGAGAAAAAGGACACTTCCTAAGTTAGGATTCGCTTGGGGAATATGATAACCACCAAACGGGAAAGGAGTGTAAGGAGGTGTAGTGCCCCCAAGCCCAAAGCTAGCGTTAGGGCCAACATCTGGGATGGTAGTCGAAAACTGTGACGTGAAGTTATGAATACCATAATAAAATGGGCTAGAAGCCATAGGGATGGACTGAACATTATAACCCGGTGAGTGTCCTAAACCCCCAAAAGGGTTTGAGGAAAGAGATGAAGCATTAACCATAGGTCGAGCCATAGTGCTGGTATAAACCTCCGACCCTGCAACTGTAGTGGCTGCAAGAGTCGAAGGGGTGCCATTAATTATGGTGGGTATGGAAGTCAAAGAACTCCCAATGTTTCGAAGACTGGATTTAGTACTCATCCTTGTGGAACCACAAGTCTAAAAGGTAGATGTGTGTGTACCACGTCTGATAACTCTATGCCTTTTAGAAGACAAGAACTTGAAAATTGATGGTAACTGTAACAATCGACGGGACTTGCGAGGAAGCTGGTCTGACTCCATGACAACTTATGACTCTACAAAATAAAAATATATCCTAAGGCCAACTAGTAGTCAAAGAACATACCAAAAAGTCAAACGACTAATATGCATGAAAACGGGCTAAAGTGGCTGAGTGGCCTCCCTCTCTAAAGAAGGCATGTCTCATCCAAGAGGGACCTGAGACTCCCTGCTAAAGTTTGGAGGTAACAAAATCAATTATAGGGTCCCTTGTGGGGTTAACAACCAGTCGGTCAGATCCCCCCTGAGAGGTAATCCTCCATAAAGGTTGTGTGTTGTGTGACCCCTATCTGACCCAAGGTACAAGCAGAATAACCCCTGCAAGTAACCTATGAGATACCTAAGTCAATAAACTAATAAACTACTGTATAATCGATGCACATGTGAGCAATCGTAATTTCGGATCACCGTATGGGCAAGGTAGGAAATCTTGAAACCTTTAAATAATTGCCTCTCATAGAGGTATGGGTACTAGAAAGATCCCCAAATACAAATAAATCCACAAAAATATCTCTGACGCTAGGTGAGTATCCAGGGGTTATCCCTTCAACTAACTTCGCGCGAACTCATGATTAACTCTGGTGTGAGCGGAGCCTCCTGATATTACCAATTATACAATGAAATTCTCAACTCCCTGTCTCAGACACATATGTCTATTTTATTGCCTTGGAGAAGTTTACTCACAAAATCCTATTCTAAGGCACTAAATCCTAGACTAGTTTGTGCACCCTAAAAATTAAAATCGTGACTAATCAATTTTAGTTTAAAGCGTAAATTTTATTGGTCGTGATTACTCAAAAAGGTATGGAAGCGAAACTCATGATGTTATGACTCTACAAGAAAATGAATATGAATATAATGCAAAGTCTATTTTTAACTTTTCAATGAATGATATGCTAATAAAAGCAGTGTAATTTTCAATTTCAACTCTGCAATTTAGAAGTAAAATGCAATCTTTCACTAAATGAACTAAGCTAATGATAAAGGCTCAAAGACAAAAATGCCTATTTTTTTTGTATTTTCAATATATTAAAGAGAAAATGAATGGACTGTAAATAGACCTGATGTATAAATTCTACTGTGTATAAATGAAATAACTTAAGAAGAATACCAAGAAGCTAAGAAAACAGCCCAGGGTTCAAGGACAACAAGGATAAAAAACAAAGAGAAATACTATGCCCAAAAATTCAACTCCCAATAGGTTTCCTGTCAATCTAGAGAAACTCAACAGGCACTACAGAGGCCTAAGAATGCTCAACAATCCCCCAAAATCACCCAACAATCACTAAACCAAGCAAACAAGAAAAGGGAAGTGGTATACGTGATTGTTCAAGAGAACATGGCACATATACACATCCTACAGTAAGACAACATGCATGTATACACGACTGTTTGGGCAAAATGAGCATATATGCTTTAAAACAAGGACAGGCAAAGGCAAGAAAGCTGAAAACTTAGACCCAGAGTGAACCAAATCTTTCAAGTAGTTATACGACAATAAACATAAATGAAAAAAGAGTAATGCAGGAAGAAAAAGTACTTCAACCCTTAGAAGGAAGATCACTCCCCAATGGAGTCTCCATTTCTGTTATGAGGGAAAAACTCTCTATGGCAAAGGGTAAACCACAACAGACATGTATGACTACAGAAATCAACTCAATTCCAACATATGCTATATAAACTAATGTTCAAGATAAGAAAGAGTCCTACCTCGATCCAACGTTTAATGGTGTTCCACCATTGAGCACTTCGACCCAAAGATTTATACTTGCAATAAGTTCTTAACAAAGAAGCAGAGAAAGTATATAGTGATGATATAAAGGGGTTAGCACATTAGATAGCATAATCCATCAATAAACATTACAAACATGCCCATGGATAATAATCATACATTTGCAATATACCAATAGGACGGGAAAGGAGTATTTCTATTA
>SNQJ01S0032609.1:39549-53624 GCA_010110895.2 Picea sitchensis
ACCCGAATTAAATTTTCAAGGAGATCTCACTAAGTACGAAAAAGGTCTCATTCATATATATATATATTGTCACTTGAGCAACAACCAGATAAATGTAAAATTACAGCTTAATCCTAAAAGTTTTCTCTCAGTAAAATAAATTAAATAAAAATTAAATAAAATTTATAAAAAGAAAATAAGAATAAAAAGACCTTAAAGAAAATTCGAGAATCAACAAACAAGGTCGCGTGGGAATAACCTTGTTCACAGCATAAAATTTTGAATATTCTTTATGTTTTATCCTGTCCATCCTCAAGTTTTATTTTCTTATGATTCTCATTGCTTTCCCTTGGTCTTCATAAAGGGAAAAGACTTCACCTTCACTCTGAAAACTCAGAAACATGTCTTCAAAATAATGTTGGGAAAAAATATATATGTCCCTTTCAATTTAGCTGAAATAAAGTATGTTTAGGCTAATCCTAATAACTTCAACTCTCTTATCTAGTTTTAAACTGACTAGTTTGCTCAAGGTTGATCCCTGAAATTTAAAATCCCCTATAAATATCCTCAATAGGTGAATATGTATTGAACGTTGGAAGAAAATTAGTTTCAGAGTATAATAAAAAATTATGACAAACCTTTCCTTTGAATATCTTAAACATATATCATCCCTTGTATTTTACATACAAATTGATTTCCCCCACTTCATGTATTAAAATACAATACAGATGGTGAAAGGAAATTCATAAAATGATTTCCCCCATCTAGTCCAAGTCAAATTGCGAAAGGAAATTCAAAAAAATGATTGCCCCCATTTTGTCCAAAAAGAGATGATAAAAGGAAATTCATTAAATGATTGCCCTCATCTCAACATTTAAATGAAAAATTACTAATCGAAGTGGTGAAAGGAAATTCAATGGGAAATGTAGATAACTTCATCGGGGTACTGAACAGGCTCGCTGACAGTGAACAAATATCAATGATATCTGTGTGGCTATCATATGTATCTACATGATATACTCTAACATCTAATTCTTTTTCAGTGAGATTTACATTCTGAACCAATGAGGGATCCCAATGAAACATGACACATATACTTAACCTTGATGTGAACGAAATCGATCAAAGCTTGATATTTCAACTAAAGTTACTTTGATTATCTTAAGCAAATTTGAATACAATTTTAAGAAAGATGAATTCCAAATAGCCTAACTGAAGGTCATGATTTGATGTGTTTTAAGGTTTTTTGAGTTTCGACTGAAGCTCTTTTTCTCAGTATGGTCCTTTCCCAAATGTGTTTCATAGAAATGAAATAATGACTCCATTTACCCAATAAAGGCACTTGGTCTACTATTATTCTGCGTCTCATAGGGAGACTTGATCCCTAGATGGAGCCTATGTTGGAACACATACATATTTCTAACTTTTAGATCTTAAATAGATTCCATTCCCAGTTAAAATAAGAATAAAGCGCATTTGATTCTCACCATTGATGAAGTTTTCTATCTAATCAAATGATACTAATCTCTTCGGAGTGGTGGAGCCACCCACTCATTAAATAATTAAGTCACTAGAGACTGTCTTGGAGTTTCGGGTTTCAGAATTTTACGATTAAGGCATTCTGCCATGTTGCACATTCAAAATACCAGTACGTGGAAAGCGTTCAACAGATCCTAGTCACCATACACGAATACCTTCCTAAGGTTCTAACATATCACTAAGGGTAGTGACCTGTTAAAAATCCAATAAATTTGTTTTGTCGATGCTCGAAGCATGTAATTTCCAAAAAGCTAAACCCTTTTTAATAAGTTAATCTCGATTAATAGTTAATTAATGACTTCACACATTTGGATTTCAGATATTTTCCATCCAATTCACTCTAATAGCACGAAGTACGAAACCCCGAAATACTTGAAATTAAAAATGATTACTTAGTATATTAAACATGATTAAAGTTAATTAATCACTTCGCAATTTTGCATTTCGGGAATCCTGTCTCGAGAAACTACCAAAATCCTGAAGTCCGAAAATCCGAAAAACACTTAACGACAAACATGATTAACTAATAGGTTAATAAGGATTATCTCGTGATTAATTTTTCACTTAATCGTAGCTCAGGTAAATTCAAATGTTATTCGTCAAACCTTCTGATCACGAACCATTAGACATTAATGGCATTAATAATCGATCTACGACAATGATTTAAAATAATATCTCGGATCACCACCTAAATATTTTCATTAAGGAAAAGTGAATGCAACGTCAGTAAAGTATTTGTAACTCAATGCAATGAAGGGAAGAAGGATATTGAAGTTTGAATTCCATTTGTGTTTTCATAGAACAACAAGTTTTAGCAAGCTAAGAGTTTTTTGTGTTTCCCCGTAACAGGGAGCACAATTCTGAGCTCACTACTATCATGGCTCCGTGGAAAATAGCTAAATAGACTAGTGAAAGCTCGATCCAGACCACAAATGTTCTTTTGGACACATCACCAAGAGTTGTAGATACCGTGAAAACCTGGACACAGGTATTTGATATCCTACAATACGAGTTGATAAACTGCCCAGAAGAGTCGAGCTATGAGGTGACCGAAACTCATGCGACGAAGCTCTAGTACATATCTCAATCAGAGCTACAAAAAATAGCCACGAGACCGAGACTCATGCGATATAACGACATGATAGCCTGGGCCATGGAGAATGTTGACGTCTCAACCAAGAGCATACACAATTCAAAAAAAGTTGCTATTGGGTCTTTTTGACTAGAACATATACAAGTGATGTACAAATTATCCCCAACATTCAAACACAGTTATAATGCCTATTTCTTAAAATATTCCGATGAAGAAGAGTGCATATAAGGTGGAAAGAATTACCCTGACTTAATCAGGAACTGGTGGGAACGCCCTAAGAAGTTTAGAGAAGATACCCATGGCGTGTATGCCACTGCATCATTAGACGCCCATATGATGTATGTGGCCATGATGCTATGTAGGATTTTCAGGAAAGAAACTGTTGCTCACTTCCAGTTATCATGGGTACCAATCATCCATGAGGTTGCATAAGGTTTTTCTTTCAATTGGGCCAAGATATTATCAGACAATTTGGCCAAGGAAATCACTAAATATCAATCATTAAGAGACAAAGTGAACCTTCCCCTTTCGACATGTCAGTGTACATTATGGATGCCATTTTTTTCATGATGCCATTTCCTTTGATGAGTTGGAGTTGGACTCCAACCAATGCTGAGCCCATACATTTCTATCATTCCAAGCTGTGGGAGGATAAAGAAAAAAATTTCTTATATGAAATCTATGACTATGTGGTGGTGCTGATGCATATCGATCTCTACGATTTCCCACCCCCTAGGATTTTAGACAAGATCGTGACCAATATAGGGAAATTAGTGGACTGGTACATTGAGGAGAATTTCTCCTATATCAGGGTTTTTGGGTGTTCAGTTCCCCCACACGCTTTACCAAAGTTTCTACCAGATCGGCTAGTGTGCTGAGAGATAGCCTATCAAACTATAGCTAAAGGAATCAAAAAGGAATTAAAAGTGGCATAGAAAAAGGTATGGTTGACCTTCCCTTTACAAATTGGTATGTTTTCATTATTTGATTTTATCCACTCGAAAGTAGAGGTTGCGGCTCCAGAAGACATTAAGATGGTGGATATTGAATTCAAGAAGCATGATCCTCACAAGACCGTATCAAACCACCTATCCCTATACAATCTGAAGAGATAGGAACATGAAGATTCCCCACAGGATGAAATATTATGGGGAGTGAGATCATACCAGGAAGTGTTGAGTCGAGTCAAAACTATGGCTCTAGATAAATTAGCCAAGTTCTACAGTTTCCAAAGACATAGAAGAAATAGATTACCTAAAGTCTTGTAGGGAGAAAATCAGACAACTCCTTCTAAAAACGAAGTTGAGACTCAAGGTTTAGAAGCAGACAGTTCCAGTGGACAAGACTCTTAGAAGAGTTTGGAGAAAATTGATGTTTTGACACAGAAAAATAACACTACATTGACAAGTTCACCTGGTAATAAAATTAAAGCTCAAATTGAAGCTTTGTTAAAAAAGGGACAGGGAACACCATAGTCCACACTAGATAGATCGACTACTAATACAGCAGGGCAGCAACCATCCATTGAGATAGGTAGCACTATCAAGTCGGTAACACCTTTACAGACTAGTCAAGGGAACCCAAATGTCGAGGTTTTCTTTATAGAATATCTTACTCCTATTTCGGCTGAAGAAATGACCCCTTCCGACTTCTTTTTCAGTAAGAAGAGGAGGTATATAGTCAAAAAAGAAACACACCAAAGAGAGGGTTCCACTGTCAAAAGACACAGGGTGTTGTATGATGGACAAGCCTTAGATGAGGCAGACTTCGCCATGGAAATGGCAGGCTCACTGGGGACTTTTTCCACGACAAATCAATGTTCAGTAGGGAGTGTTTCTAAACAACTAAAATAGAATAATATGATAGTGAGACAGTTGCAGAACCAAATAAATATTGTGGAACAGAGTGTAAATAATAAGATGAACCAGGATTTCTATCAAATTAGATCTTACGAGTGAAATCAAATTCAACAACTGCAAGTGAGCATTGAGGAGTTTCAAAGGAATTCAAAGGCTGATAGAGAATTAGCCACTCACTGAGAAGAATTTATCAAATAACTTCAGGCCAAGTTATATTTAGTTGAAGTTACAATAGTGGAGGTGGCGGATTTCCAAGCTCATGCATTGCAGGTGCACGAGAAGCTGGAATTATCCCAGTAAAACCTTTTTACTAAAGTGGAAGTTGTCCAAAGTTGTTATCGGGTGGAAAACCTCTCTCTAAAAAAAATTTACATTAATAAGAGAGAGGCCAATGCAACTCGAGCTACATTCTAGGAGGTCGTTCTAATAGAAGCAAGGGATGAAGTAGAAAGGGTCCCTCGATTTTCTCTTTCCGAGCAAACCCGAGGCGACATAATACTAAAGAACTAGAAGGAAAATATGGTTGAAAGAAAAATATTAGCCAGGGAAATACAAAAAGCTTGCGAAGAGGCATTGTTTTCACTCGACAAAGAGTCATTGTATGTTGAAGAAGATAGTATCTCTGAGGCTTTGGGGAAAATTGATATAGTAAAAAATCAACTTAATTCCAAGACAAGCATGGAAGAATCCCATACGACAATTCAACAATTGAAACAAATTGACCTTATCCAGATTAATAGGTGGATAGTCAATCCTAGTTTACAGTTACAGGATATATCCTTGGAAGAAATGAAAATACAGGATAGGCTACCTCACTTAGAAAAGAAGTTATATACTTTCGAGGCAAATGACACAACAAAACCGTCGAGATTACTAGTGCAGTTCATGGGCATATTTGTTTAGTATGTCGAGCAAGGGAAATACAACACATCTAGAAATAAATGAGACAACATATGCATACCATTAACTCTAGTCATGATTAGAGGCCAGTTGTTTCCCAGTTGGAAGACAAGAAGAAGAAATGTCTCTACCAGCAGGCGAGGAGACAGAGAAGATGCAAATGAACCTCTTTGAATTTTACATATTGTAATATTCACCATTTTTGAATTATGAGAATTCCAACCACTTAGGGTTGAGATCATTTTTGTATAAATACATAGTTTCAAGACTTAACATAGGCTTCTTCTTGCCGATTATAATAGAGAAAACTCTCCTTTTGTGAGGATTAATACAAGTGCAGACACAGATTCCAATTTTTGTGTAGTTTGAGTTATGTGTTTCTCCTGTATCTCATATCTCTAGCTTTCTTTATGTCATTCCTTGATAAGTGAGTGGTTTCAATTTAGTACTACTACTACTATAGTCACATTTTATTGGTTATTTGATAAGAAAACATTTTTTCCTTTGTATTTTCTATAAGTAAATACAAGACCTGTAAGCTACTTGGATTAATGTATCTTATATCCTTTCAAGGGTGCATTATTTATTTTCTTCTACTGTGAACAAGGTAAGATTCATATTGTATTGATGCCTCATTTTGTTTAACAATTTTGTAAGTTTCCCCCACATCATTTGATTTTATAAATCGACTCAGATGACAAAATACGACCTCTATCCTATTCTGTCATTATTTTCATTTGAGGATTAATTCTTATATAATTAATGGAAGAAAAAAAACCTTTTAAAAAATTTCCTTTATATTCTTGATGCCTTACATTATCCTTTGAGCCTTAAGTGTAATCTCAGGAACAACAATGTACTTGATGAATAACATACTTAGTAAATTCTTGGATAGATTTGTGTTGGTATTCATAGATGAAATGTTGTTCTATTCCAAGAATAGGGAAGAGCATGAAGAGAACCTCAAGTCAATGCTTGAAGTGATAAGAGAGCTCAAGCTCTTTGCAAAGTTTACTAAGTGTGTTTTTTTTCAAAACATAATCCACTACTTAGGCCATGTCATCACTAAGAAGGAGTGGAAGTTAACCCTGATAAGATAAAAGACATTATGGATTGGCCTACACCAAGGGATGTCTTTGATATCATATCCTTTATGGGACTAGCAGGGTAGTATAGAAGGTTCATAAAAGGGTTTTCCCATGTTGGATGTCCAATCACCTCCCTACAGAAAAAGGCAGTTAAATTTATTTGGACCACAAATTGTGAATATATTTTTCACCAACTAAAACACCTTTTAACCAGTGCACCAGTGCTGAAAATTGCAGACCCAAAAAAAGACTTCCTGATATGTATAGACGCATGTAAAGAAACACTTAGAGGAGTCCTCATGTAAGAAGGGCATGTAATCTATGATTAATCTAGAAAATTTAATGAACATGAAATCCACTATGTGACAGATGACTTATAATTTGATTCCTTAGTACATTCACTAAAAATGTGGAGACATTACCTCCTAAGAAAAATATTTGTACTTATGATAGACCACAGTGGATTGAGATACTTGTTTGACCATCCCAAACTCAATTCTAGGAAATTTAGGTGGATGTCTCTCCTTAGTGAATTTGATTTTGAAATCAAACACATTAATGTAAAGGAAAATAGAGTGGTTGATGCCCTTATTATGAGTATGAGGGTGATTCACTTGGAAGTTGTAAGCACCTATGAATCAGAAATAAAGGAGAGAGTCAAAAGTACACAACCAATAGATGCATTTTTCAAAACTTTGAAGTCATACCTATAGCAAGAAACTATAGGAATGAAGTATGAGTACTATCCAATTTTGAATGATGGCCTACTAACTTACAAATATAGGTTGTATATCCAAAATTGTGAAGACTTAAAGAGGTTCATACTCGATGAAATAATTAAAATATCATACAATAGTCACCCTAGTTATCATAAATTGATCACAACCACTAAGAAACTATTTTATTGGACGAGAATGAAGAAGGACATAGTCGAATACTTGGATAAATGTTTAGAATGTCAGCATGTTAAAGTGGATCACATGCATCTGGAATGGTTGTTGCAGCCCCTACCAATTCTATAATGGAAGTGGGAAAACATCTTTATGGACTTCATCATAGGATTACCTAAATCAACCAAGTCGAATGATGCTATTGTGGTAGTTGTGGTTAAGCTGAGCAAGGATGCTCACTTTATCCCTGTAAAGTCAACTTACAAGGAAATAGATATTTCCAACATCTTCATGAAAGAAATATTTATACTACATGGCATGCCTAAGGAAATCATATCAAAGAGAGATACAAAATTTACTTCAAATTTTTGGAAATCTTTGTTTCCTATTTTTGAAACTAAATTGCTATTTAGTACATCCTATCACCCTCAAAATGATGGACAAACGGAAAGGCTAAACCAAGTGCTAGAGGACATGTTAAGGATGCATGTGATGCATCGGCCCAAGAAGTAGGAAGACTACCTACCACTGGTAGAGTTTTCTTATAACAATGGCTATCAAGAGTCATTGAAGATGATCCCTTTTGAGGCTCTCTATGGTAGACAATACAACATTCCAATCAATTGGAATAACCCAGTAGATAGAATAACACTTGGAACATACCTACTAAAATAAATGAAACAAAAAGTAGTTAGAATCAAACAAAACCTGAAGATAGCTTAGGATAGAAAAAATATCTATGCAGACAAAAATAGGACCCCTAGGGAGTTCAAATTAGGGGATAATGTGTATCTCCAAATTAGACCCAGAAGGAGTTCCTTAAGAATGGGAACTTGTGCCAAGATGGCACCTTGGTTTTTTGGACCCTTTAAAATTCTGGACAGAGTGGGACCTATAGCATATAGACTAGCACTTCCTCCCACAGTGAAAGAACATAATGCTTTCCATGTTTCATTATTGAATAAATATGTACATGATTCTAATCATATAATTGACTGGTTTGTGATCCAGGTGGAACCAGAGGGAAAATTCCTACCATAACCACAATTCATACTAGACAGGAAATAAATCCCACTAAAGAACAAAACCATTCCCCAAGTCAAGGTGCAATTGAAACACTTTGGTCCAGATGAAGCTACATGGGAATTGGAGGATGCCATGAAACAAACATACCCATTTTTGTTCACTTCTATACATAGAAGATCCAACGACATGTAGAACACCGAGGGCGATGTTCCTTTAAAGAAAGGGGGGGGATTGTAACACCCAATTTCCACCAGTTTGTAAATATTATTATTTTGAACAAGACTATGGAAAAATTTGTCATATGAATGTTGGAAAGACAACGAATCTTGCTAAAGAAGGTAATGTATATATTTTGTTATTTAATAAAAATGAAATTCTGGCATGACTGCTGAAAGAGGGTTTCTAATATAGATCATGATGCACGAGAGGGGATGGTAAGGGAAACCAATAATGGTTGATATGACCCCTTCTAGGCCGATACTCTGCTAGATATAAATTGCTCAGACCCAGAACAATCTTTTGGCCCAAAAAATTTAATTACTAGTCAGGCTGGTAGTTGGGAAGTCTTCCTCAAGATTCAATAAGGAGATGGGAATAATACCAATCTGGAAAAATTATTGATCTGACCCATGAAATATTGTTGGGGAAGGCAAGAAAATGAATGAAATTCATGGATAGAGGGGAGGAGAAAAATAAGAGAAGACACATATAAATGGTTCGGAGGACCATTCTCGAAGAGGTAGAGCATTGAAGACTCTAGTTCTGAAGAGAAATGGGAGAGTAAGTTGTTATGGGTTCAGGAGCGATTGGACAATGTTTTATGATAAATATGATAAATGGATCTACAATTCTTGAGTGAGTTATCACAATAAGCTCCCTTTCTTGGTGGATAGAAAACTGGAATTATAGGTTCCCGTGGGAAAAGGAGGGTAATATTTATCCCTTGATGTTGCTGAGAAAAAGAAGAATCTCTCTCATGGAATCATGATCTAGCTAGGGGTGGACAATTGAGGAATACTCTAAGATAAATTGTGCCTATGGTTGGGTGGAAAAGGGCACCCCTTTCAACAGTTTCCAACTAGTTTTAAATTCTAGATAAGTGTGACTATGAGTTTTATATTGTCTTGACAATTTTGTTGTAATATGTATTTTATTGAGCTAGATGATGGCATAATATTTTATCATGTTTGAATGATAGAATTTGTGGCTCTTATGGCCTAGCGGCTTGGGAAAAATTGAAGTAAAACTTGAATATCATGTTTTGTAAATGGGTTTCTGCCTACCTCTATTTAGAAAAGGAGAATTGTTAATAATGGGTTTTAAATGAATTTGGGGGCATAATACTTTGGATTCTGTGCTGGTTGGAAAATACGCAAAGGGATTTCCCAAGGAATGAATCCGAAAATATAGAGTCTGGACACACTCTACGGGACTTCTCAGGTCTTGTTGATCCCTCGAAAATACCTTCTCCTAATGTAGAATTCGATCTCTGTAAACAAAAGGTGCTTCCTTAAAACCATTTTTATTTTCCAAGTGACCTCAGGCTTGAGTCCACAGACTTAACCAAATATCAATTACGATTTAAGATCATATCCCTCTAGGGCTTGTCAAAGTCCCATATGAACAGGGCTCTGGAACCCTTCTATTCACTCAAAAGGAGATAATATTTCGAGGATTTGGGACTTCGGAGGTCCAGGGATTCAGGATGTTTGAATTGCACAACACTCCAATCCTGCCGAAGGAGACCTGTTGACATGGTTACCATATGGTTTGACCAAAAACTACATGACTCTTATTTGTTACCATGAGATCCACCTTCTCATTAAATACTAACCAACTTCTCAACCACGGGGAATTTCTTCATCGTTGATCATGATCACAGATCAACGATGTGATTCTCTTCTTTATCCTCTTATGAATCCAATGGTGGGGATGATACCTGAATTATCTACGTGATTGGTCGACTGGCAGGATTTTGAGATTTCACGACATCATGACTTATTCAATTCCCCACCTTTCAACCTCTCCGGAGTATTATCAAACTAAGTGGTCATGAGGTAGTGACTTCCACTTTCTTTTAGTTAATATTCCTGCTTATTCTATTCTTCCACTATGTTGAGCACTCAACACACCCTAAAATATTTTTGAAATGTTTTCTCTTTTGGGTACCACTTGTCTTCTTTTTCATTCTTTATGAGTTGATTCCATTGTGTAAGGATCATTAAGTTTTCTTACACCCCAAATTGAAGAAATGATGTGACAAGGTAAGTATTATCTATGTTAAAATTACTAAGATAGTTTCAAACCCCAACATTCTGTACACAAGTTTCTCATTTCCAGAGCAGTCGAAGAAGCAAAAAGAGCGTCTCAAGAGTTACACTTGATTCTCAAAATTTCAAAATCAAGTTAAGCTAGTGCGAAGAAGAGGTATGTTTTGTTTTTTTATCATTTTGGTAGTCACATTTTATTTATATATCAGTATCCTCTTTGCAAGACGGTGTCTAAATATTCTCTCCCTAAAGGAAAATGCCTCCAAGGAAGACAACAACCATACACTTGCCAAGGGAAACAAAGTTGAAGGAAGCAGAGGTCGGTGAAGGATATTCTCCCGGCACTGTGAGGAAGTTAGAATTTGTTACTAAAGTAGAGTCAGTCATTAGAACATAAACTAAGAAGGCATTTTCCCAATCCCCTACATTTTTTGACACAGAGGCGAGCATTGGGTCAAAGATAATGCTCCCGCAGTGGGGATATTTATTCAATAGGATTAACCGTGAATATTACCTAGAATGTATCCCCCACAATGACCCTGATGTAAGGACGCTCGACGATTAGGTTTTTCTGAACATTCGGTAGTCATGCCTGCATATGGTAGTTTTTCGAACCCCAGTCTTTCCCTGTATTGAGACTGTGGGGTGGATAATTGATCATATAGATGAAATGAAGTTCTTGGTTAATCATGAGAATGGTGGATGAATCTGTGTTTTTCTCTCAACAGAGGTCCAAAAATATTACAATCTCAGGGACCCAGAGGAGCGGTTAAACATAGATTTCATAGTGAAATTCTATGAGTTCCACGACACCAATCGATTGATGGCCTCTTGGTGGAAATAATACAAAAAATTCACAAACCGTAGCAACACAACATGGAGAGAGATTACACTAAGTTTTCATAGGCATGGATACCCCTAGAATACACTGTGGCCATCTATGGGAGGAGCTTCAACTGGGGAGAAATCATCTCTAAACAATTGAGCACCAACATATTGCAGGCCCAGACACCTAAGGAGGGAGAAGCGCCCACTTTTCACATGGCGTCGTACCTGTTGGACATAATCTGCGCAAGGAATGTCTTCGCATGCATGAATCTAAGATGGCATGTCCCCGAGCTACCTCTGCATGTATAGTTCAAAATTGTCTGGGACAACAAGTACAAAAAATATTATGCTCTCATTTGCGATGAATTCATAGCTCGGGTCTATTTTATTATTTTCAATAAAGAATGCCCAACACTGTCGATAGCGGCCAAGAAAATGATCTCAAAAGTAGGCTGCTGGTACCTAGAAGAAACCAATACTTATATTAGGGTGTTTGGAGCTATCGATGCACTGCATCTACTCCCCACTCACATCCGAGAGTGATTCGTCGTGGGTGAAATCTATTACCAAACCATCCTGTAGGGCTATAATGCCACCATGGTTAAAGACAAGAAATCAGCATTCATACCCTATGGTTTCGATGTAGGGTTTTACATGGTGAAGGATACTGCACAAGATAAAAAAGATGGTTTGAGCTAGCTAGAGTACAGACTCCCAACAGGCCGATTTCACAAGAATGACCCTAAAGTTCGAGTGCTTCAGCATGCATCACAAGTCTCTTCCTGCTGGCCATACGCACAAAATAAGTTCGAAGATGAAATGTTTATATTATGTGCTTAGGTCTGGGAGGAGGTGATGTAGAGGAAAGTTAACCCAAATATTACCATATTTAAAGAAATGAGTATGGAAGAGTAGGTTGATACTATAGAATAGTCAACTCAGGAAGCCCTAAGAGTTAGATATGAAAGTAGAGCAATCGAAGAGACATAGGCGCAGAGAAGAGGAATGTTGTTACTAGAAGAAGCTGAAAGAGTCATATAAAGACTGCAAGACAACCCCATGATTGACCTTTTGATAGAACCCTTAAGGGTCACCTTGGCTGACACAACAAATTTCGAATGAGAACAAATCGACTCGGAAATAATTCTACTGGAGGGAACCACCGATCTAGAAAATCCCATAGTTTTGTCACCACAAGCCAGATCATCGATGATTATTCCATACTGACAAGAGATTTAAATAACATCAGGTGAAATAGGTGTGCCTAAAAATATTTTTGATTTTACTACCACCTATGATGATGAAGAGAGATCGAAGGTCTCGCTTACAAATCTGGTACCAATCACAGAGGAGAAAGAACCAGGAGAAAGAACAAATCTGGTGCCTAAAACTCTTTTTGATTTTATTACCACCTATGATGATGAAGAGAGCTCGAAGGTCTCGCTTACAAATATGGTCTCGCTTACATCTTATCCAACTCCCAATGCATCAATTACAAACCCTCTGTAGGGAAACCATGAAGCTGAGAGTACCCTGGAAACTGAATTTCTCGACCTATTAGGGACTCCCAAAGATAGCCCCAATGATGAACTAGGCTCTGGTGACCAGGAAGTGGAACTGCGACAATTAGAGATCGACAATTCACGAGCCAATCACCAAGTTAGTCTTGAGCATGCGACTATCTCTCCATTTAAGGTCAATAACCCACTATCTGACGAACACCATCCTAAGGACAAGTCATTAGAACATACATAAGTTTCCTCTGTCAAAGAAGTACAAGAGTCGGTCCTAGAACAAATATATACAACATGAAGCCTCGATAACACTCTGACCTAGCGAGACCAATAGATCCCCGAGCCCATGGAGATATACAATAGATTTCTTATGACAGAAAGAGTAAATCCATAATGAGGATGATAACTAAGAAAAGGAGGCTCACTCTAGATAACACGATTCTCATCACCACAAAAGAAAATATGCTCAACACAGAAAATGTGAAGACAACTGAGCTAATCAATGCAAGGATGGCTATAACTGATGCCATGCTAGATCGAGCAAGAAGGGACGAAAATGAGCTAGCCACCACAAAGAAGGAGTTGGAACATCTATGCCATCTGGTGAAATATTATCAGGACTCAACACAAGCAACAATATTCCTAGAGAGTGAATTCTAATAGGTATTTGAAAAATTCATGAGCGAGAGACATCTCTTCACTGTATGCATAACCGATCTTGAAGAAGACACTCTGATGGGAATGGAAACGCATAAATACGTGGGGAGATGGTATGAAAAGGCATACCAGGATGTAGAAAGAAACGATTATATCAGTGCAGTACAAAAGGGTCAAGACACGGAGGAGCATGGCATTCGAGTGATGATGGAAAACAACATCCTACAAATCAAGAAGGAAGGCGAATACTGGGTAAGTATGGCCCAGGAACCTGAACTAAATATATAGGAAAGGTGGACCAAGTGCGAGAGAATAGGAGAAGATAAATCGGGAGATGAAAGAAATCGACCTTCCAGAGTTCGGCTCACCTAAATACTTTGTCAATTTGCATGACATAGTCAAACAACATGCATAACAAGAATCAACATGGGA
>SNQJ01S0032609.1:60226-107603 GCA_010110895.2 Picea sitchensis
CTAGCCAGAATCCTGCAGACATGTTAACAAAGGGAGTAACCAGAGAGAAACTGAGTTCCTGCTCAGTTTTAGTTGGTCTTCAAGAATGAAGATGAATATGAGAAATTTTCCAAGTCCAAGAAGGTTCAGAGTCCAGCATATACAACAACGGTGGAGTTGTTGAGATCAGTCTTCAAGTGGGAGATTGTTGGTTGTGGAGCCTAATTATCTTCCTAATTCAGAGGTCTTTTAATTTCAGTTGTGTTTATACCCCATGAAGTATTTACACCCTAGAAGTATGTACACTCTTCCACGTGGAGGAGTGTAGAGGGGGTACCCCCTCTGCGGGGTCCGGGGGCAAGCGAGCCCCCAGCGGGGGTTCGGGGGTGAAGCCCCCGAAGGAAAATTTGCCTTGTAAAAGTATATTGTAATTTCATTGTAAATCTAGATCGTTCATTATAAGGTTGCAGATCTAATGGTAGAAATTATGTTAGGTTTTTTTTCGCTAGAAGGCAACCCTCTTTTATGATGGAAATGTATTGCGGCTATGTATGACGACGAATATTGTATTATGAGATAGGATACTGTGAGAGAAAGAAGAGGAAGTTACAATGGGTTTTGCTGTAGGCTGTATCCCTTCATATGCTAGATAATAATAAAGGAAGGACCTGAAAATTTCTCTGGTGGACATAGCCCACACTGGGTGAACCACGTAAATCTGTGTCTGTATTGTATTGTGTATCTTCTGTGTTTTGTTTCCGCATTTGTTTTATTTATTGCTCCACGGTCCTATTTTTCTAACAGGATCAACATAGGAGTTTTTTCCAAGAGATATCAATGAACATTGTCTAAGAAAAGCGTCGACTCCCGATCCACCCGTTTAAATTAGCAGAATGATGGGATGTTTTCAACACAAAATAAGATTAGATTGTGTCATTTAATAGGCCAATTAATGTTTCTCTCCACATACGTTGCTACCCCATGCACCGATCGAATATCGGGAATTTGAAATCACCGATGGACCACAATGTAGCCCGCTCCTACTTCGCCAACCTACGAATTCATTTAATCTCAAGCATAATGCGGATCTGGTGACAGATTTTGTAAAACCACACTTAGACCCCGAATTGAAGAACTGATGTGACAAGGTAAGTATTCTTTATGTTTAAATTACTAACATAGTTTCGAACCCCAACATTTTGTACACAAGTTTCTCATTTCCAGAGAAGTCGAAGAAGCAAAGAGAGTGTCTCAAGAGTTGCACTCGATTCTTAGAATTTCAAAACCAAGTTAAGATAATGCGAAGAAGAGGTATGTGTTTATTTTTATCATTTCGACAGTCACATTTTATTTATATATCAATATCCTCTTGCAAGACAGTGTCTAAATATTCTCTCCCTGCAGGAAAATACCTCCAAGGAAGCCAACGACCAGACGTTCGCCAAGGTCACCAAAGTTGAAGGAAGCAGAGGTTGGTGAAGGATCTTCTCCTGGTGCTGCAAGGCAGTTGGAATTTGTTACTAAAGAAGATCTGGTCATCAGAACATCAACTAAGAAGGATTTTTCCTAACCCCCTACATTTGGAGACATAAAGGTGAGCACTGGGTCAAAGATAATGCTCCCACAATGGGGATATTTATTCAATAGGATTAACCGGGAAGATTTCCAGGAATTTATCCCCCACAATGATCCAAATGTAAGGATGCTCGATGATCAGGTTTTTCCAAAAATCCAATGGTCATGCCTGCATATGGTATCCTACCAAACCCCGGTTTTTCCCTGTATTGAGACCCTGGGGTGGATAATCGACCATACAGACACAATGAAGTTCCTGGTTAATGATGAGAATGGTGGATGCGTAAATGTTTTTCTCCTAATGGAGGTCTAGAAATATTACAAGCTCAGGGACCTGGAGGAGCGGTTAAACATAGATTTCATAGTTAAATTCTATGAGTTCCACGATACCAACTGATTGATGTCCTCCTGGTTGAAAGAACACAAAAAATTCACAAACCGGAGAAATGGCTAGTATGGGACAACAAATCTGAGGCATCCATACATCTATTTGATGGATCTGATATGTCGATTATATGGAGAGAGAAATTGTGCTAAGTTTTCAGAGGCATGGATGCCCCTGGCATACACTGTGGCCATCTTCGAGAGAAGCTTCAACTAGGGAGAAATCATCTCTAAAAAATTGAGCACCAACATATTGCAGGCCCAAACACCTAAGGAGGGAGAAGCTTCTGCTTTTCACATGGCGTCGTACCTACTAGACGTAATCTTCATAAGGAACGTCTTCGTAGGCATGAATATGGGATGGCATGTCATCGAGATACCTATACATGTGTACTTCAACATTGTGTGGGACAACAGGTACAAAAAATCTTATGCTCTCATCTACGATGAATTCATAGCTCGGGTCTATTTTATTATTTTCAATAAATAATACCCAAGACTATTGATAGCGGCCAAGAAAATGATCTAAAAGGTAGGCCACTGGTACCTAGAAGAAACCAATACTTATATTAGGGTGTTTGGAGCTACTTGCGCACCGCATCTACTCCCCAATCACATCTCGGACTAGCTTGTCATGGGAGAAATCTATTACCAAACCATCCTGGAGGGTTATAATGCCACCATGGTTAAATACAAGAAACAAGTGTTCATACCCTATGGTTTCCATGTAGATTTTTTCATGGTGAAGTATACTATGCAAGATAAACAAGAGGGTTTGAGCCAGATGGAATAAAGATTCCCAACATGCCAATTTTTCAAACATGACCCTAAAGGCCTAGTGCTTCAACAGGCATCACAAGTCTCTTCACGCTGGACATATGCACATGGTATGTTTAAGATGAAATATTTATAGAATGTGCTCAGGATTGGGAGGAGGTGCTGCAGAGGAAAGCTAACCCAAATATGACCATATTTAAAGCAATAAGTATGGAAGAGAAGGTCGATACTATAGAACAATCAACTCAGGAAGCCCTTAGAGTGAGAGATGAAATCAGAGAAATCAAAGTGACAGAGGCACAGAGAAGAGGAATGTTGTTACTAGAAGAATGTCAAAGAGTCATAGAAAGATTGCAAGATGGACCCATGCTTGACCATGTGATAAAACCCTTGAGGGTCACCCCGGATGACACAAAACATTTCGAAGGAGAGAAAATCGGATCAGAAACAATTCTACTGGAGGGAACCACCAATATAGAAAATCCTAGAGTTTCATCACCACAAGCTAGATCACAGGTGATTATTCTATCCCAACAGGAGATTCAAAGAACATCAGGTGAAGAAAGTGTGTCGAACACTCTTTTTGATTTAATTACCATCTATGATGATGAAGATATCTTGAAGGTCTTGCTTATAACTCTGATACCAATCATAAAGGAGAAATAACTAGGGGGGACATCTACTCCAAGTCCTGATGCATCAATTCCAAACCTTCTACAGGGAGACCATGAGGCTGAGAGTACCCTAAACAATGAATTTATTGACCTATCGGGGATTCCGAAAGACAACTCCAAGGATGATCTAGGCTTTGGTGAACAGGAAGAGGAACGATGATAGCTAGAGATAGACAATTCACCATCTAATCACCAAGTTAGTGTTGAGCGTGTGACTGTCTCTCCATTTAAGTTTGATAACCCACCAGCTGACAAAAACCAGCCAAAGGACAAGTCATTAGAACATATAGAAGTTTCCTCTATCAAATAAGTACAAGAGTCAGTCCTAGAAAAAATATATATGGAAGGAATCCTAGGAAACACTCTGACCTGGGGAGACCAATAGATCCTTTATCTCGTGGATGAGGTTAGTGATATACATATGATTTCCTATGAAAGAAAGAGGAAATCCATAATGAGGAGGACAACCAAGAAAAGGAGGCTCACATTGGATAACACGATTCTCATCACCACAGAAGAAAAGTTACTCAACACAGAAAATGCGAAGACAATTGAGCTAATTGGCATAGGGATGGATATAAATGATGTCACATTGGATTGAGAAATGTGGGACGAAAAGGAGCTAGCCACTGCAAATAAGGAGCTGGACCATCTGCGCCATCTAGTGAAATATTATCAAGACTCGATGCAAGCAACAATCTTCCTGAAGAGTGAATTCTAAGAGGCATATGAAGAATTCACGAGCGAGAGACATCTTTGCACTACATCCATAGTCGGTCTTCAGGAAGACACTATCATGGCACTCGAAACTTGTAAATACATGGAGAGATGTTATGAAAAGGCATACCGGGTTGTAGAATGAATCGATTATATCAGTGCAGTATAGAAGGGTTGAGACATGAAGCAACATTACATCCCAGTGCTGATGGAAAACATCATCTCCTGAATTAGGAAGGCATATGAATATTGGGTAAGTATGTCCCAGGAACCTCAGCGAAATATACAAGAAAGGTGGGATGAGTGTGAGAGAAACTGGTAGAATATCAGTCAGGAGATGAAATATATCAACCTTCTAGAGTTCGGATCACCTAAAGACTTTGTCGATTTGCATGACATAGTCAAACAACATGCAGAACATGTCTCAACATGGGATGAAAAGATCATGTAGGTGGCGAACATGACACCAGGTCAGGTAAATAAGTATATGGAACATCCAATCAAGGCTCACACAACACTGCAGTGTTTAAGTGCCAAGGTGATTAGATATAGAGAACGAGCAATAGAGATGAAGGAAACCCTTTTAGCACTGATGGACCAACACAGATTCCCGTATGCTAACACATGAAAGGATCTCTTTGTTAAGTGGTAAGAGTATGAGAAGAATCATCAACTCTAGTTGAACCACTAGACGATCTCAGGAGAACAAAGAGATCAAGCTGCCACATGTCATTTTTATTTTTCACTTAACTCAAAATTTTAGTGGCTGTTTTAGGTTAGTGATTCTTTATAAATAGGAGGATTGACCTTTTGGGAAGGGTCGATGTTTTGGGAAAAGACCCCCTTTTTTGAGAATTGTAAAGAATTATTTCTGAGCAAATTTAATTAAGAAGTTATGTTTAGAACCAGAGACAAAATTTTATTTTCGTCAAAGGCGTTATGTGATTGGATTGAGGAGGAACTACTTCCAGCTCTAAATTCAATAGTTGATGTTGTAATGAGTAAGAGTTTCTAAATCTATTGATAAGCTATCTTTTTCAATAATTTAATAGTTCTTTTGTTCTAAATGATGAAAAGAGAATCGTTGTGTTAATATGTGATTGATGGTGGAGCTAAGGAAACTATTTTTCTTGCACTTATATTATTGCATGCATATTTTATTTCCATAATTGTATCTCAATCAGTGTTGAAATAACAAGAAGTTAATGTATTATTACTAGAATTGTAATAGGTGTGAATATCGTTGTTTGCACGCTACAGCACAAGGGTTATCCCAGGCTCAACATTCTTCAATAGTTAATATTTCCCTCTATCAGTTGGTTTATACCATCATACCTTATAGAATCAGACTTATCTAATAATAGAAAAGACAAAAAATAGAAACGTTTAACCTAAAGGAGGAACTTTCACGGAAATATATCCTTTCAATCAATAAGTAAAGCCCATTGGTAAATTGGCTAGATCGAAAGATATGGAGAACCATTCCACCCATCAAACGTTGCAGTGTCTAATTGGGACCCTAAGGTGGGTTTGGTTCCTATTGTTGAGTCAAAGGATCTCAGACCCCTCAACACACTGCTCCTGATCGAACGATCGAGAAAGATTTTGAAATATCTTAGATCAATGATCCATGGAACTTTAGGAGATTTGTCCTTTGGGATTTAGGGAGTTTGAAGTAGAGAATAAATTGGACTATGGCCTGAAGGCCATATATTACTTAATTAATGGGATTAAATAAATATCGTAATTAGCCTTAAGTTACTTTTGTAAGTATGCATGTGGGACCTTCTTCAGCATTTCAAAACTTCAAAACTTCAGGGCTTCGGGAGATTAGAAGATATAGGAGGGTGTGTTAAATGTTTAAGCATCGAAGATCCCTTGTTGGTGTCCAGTTCTAATTGGATGGCCTATGTACACCGTGGTGATGTGACATTCCTAGACAGTTCCATGTGGCATCATTGAATTGGTCACAAATTATGTGTGGGAATCCCCCGTCCTTTGTCAAATATAAACCATGTATTAAGTGAAAATAAATCTCAACTTTTAGACCTAAGGGTGGATAGATATCCACCATAGATCCTAGAGTGGAAAGAGATTTTGGGACTTTGCATCCCCGATGAAGTTTTTGGACCTGCACAAGAATCGTAGAAGGTCTGGAGGCCTGATATTCATGAAGACCTAGGGTGATATTACCTGTAACCCTTCCTTCCACGACCACGTCGTTTCCATAGAATGACAAAATGAGTCACGACAGTGCCATGGCAGAAAACATGAGAGAATCGATGCCACGTGGTGAAGGGGGTGGCCATTGGCCAGTGATGCCTCAAAAACTTTAGAAATCCATACTTTTAAAAATAATCTCTTGATGAGCACAAGGTGACGGTGTCCTCATTCGAGGAATTCAGGGAGTTGTAGAAAAGTGGAAAATTTATACCCCATCCCATCATAAAGAGTACTTCGGAGGTCGGGTGTGTGAAAATCTATGCAAAACAAATCTGGGTAGTCATGCACCATGCTATAGGCACACACCATGTGCACGCCTGTAGCAATATCCATTGCATAGAAGTGTACTTCAAACAAGGTTTTTTCGGTACAATCATACTCGATTTTTTATAGTGTAGCTATGCAAAAGAAGCGCAACTATCTCGGAAAAAACCACACACTTGGTGCACGACTGTCTCAAACATAGTTGTTGATGAGGTGGGGATAGTTTTTTACCCACCATGGGGGTGAGAGAGAGGGAATTAATTCACACCTATGTTTTAGGGGGTCTAGAGGAAGACCCCATAAATTGTCATGGAGTTCCTGTATTCTGAGATCAACTTTTGACATCACTCTGACATGCCCCTGCCACCATGAAAACTATGGGATCACCGAGGTTTGTTGGATTTTTTATTCATATTGGAACTATTTTTGATGTATATGTTTGGATGTTGAAAGACTCATGAAATGTTTTGTGTGTTTTTTCATATGTTGTTCCCAACGATCGCGAGGTCGATTTTGCATGCACTACAGAGGAGGAGGAGTGAGGAGATGAGGGAAGATCGAGGTGACACCATCGATATGATGACACTGGGGCAGATCCATTGCCAGATCCTGTGAGAGATGATATGGATATTATTGTTCATGATATGGAGGACTTGCCAAGACGGTTTGAGGTATTGTTGGACGAAGTACCTGAGGACCGATGGCCACACATCTGAGATAACCAGATTCTTGAGAAGTGTGTAGTAGTGGACCAGGGATGGCGATCCTTGGTTTGATGAGCGATCATAGTGGTGGAAATGGTGACTGGTCACATCCTAGTGAGAGAGATGTCCCTAGGTGGGGGAGAGAGATATCCTCTAGCTTGATGAGATCCACCAGTGGGCCCTCTAGCTAGGGATTATTTAGAGTTAGGGGAACCATAGGTGTTAGTTCGATATTACATGGGCGTGGTACACATTTTGAATGATGTATAGGAGTGGTGGTATCCTCCTTTTTTTTATATATGATAAGGGTGTGTTTTTCATATTATGACTCGACTGATGAGCCAGGGTGATTGTACATTGTTTACGAAACATTCATGGAACCATGTTATATATATATGGATATATATTTTGATGATGATGTTTCTTTCTTTTTTGATGTAATGAATGACTCCTTGTTTTATTTTATGCATTTATGTTGATATTTGGATGATGAATGCTAATGTGATAAATGCCAATCTAGGACTTGATTAGCCATGCGATCTGCCACTGGGTTTAGGATCCTAGGAATATGAGTAAATGTGATATAGGCAGGTACTTGCGATATAGGCATGTATCATGAACATGATACACATTTTTCAATTGCATAATGATGATATGGGAATCTAAAAGGATCCTTAAGTGACACATATAGAGGTGATTGGATTCTGAAAGGAGACCAATGACGACTGCATACTCTACTTGGTTATTGGTAGAAGGAATGAGACATATGCCACTGGAGTGGAGTAATACATGTTTAGGGGTGTAAACGGCCTAAGTTATCGAAGAGAGATTCCATGTCCAGTTATTGGCACCATCAAAATACCCGATGTGATAAGAGGATGGATAATTCATCTATCAAAACAAGGGAACATGATTATACATATGGTTTTGCGGATTTTTTGATAAAAAATACTAAAAACTATAGGAAAATAGAAGAGAAACCCTAAGGTAGAGTTGTTATACTAAGGGTATATTTTCTTTAGATATAATCCATTGACAGGGTTGTTGAGTGTGGCCCCTTCGGGGTGAGCCAGGAAGTAGGATCCCTTAGTGAGGAAGTGGTGAAGAATATATGGTCCCTGCCATATAGATTCAAATTTTTCATGGCCTAGGGTATCATGTGCAATTTTATAGGCTAATATGATATCTCCTTCAGTGAAGGATTGAAGGCTAACTTGACGATCAAAGATGGACTTGGACCATTTCTTGGCCACATCATTATTTTATAAGGAGGATTGACGATATTCATCGAGAGATTCAAGATTGAGAAATTGTTTTTCTATTGGAATAGTATCCAGAAAGAGATTGATTGTGATGCATAGAGAAGGTATTTCACACTCAATGGGAAGGATGAATTCCACCCCATGAACCATATGGAATGGTGTGAACCTGGGGGAAGTTTTGATAGCTGTGTGATATGCCCATAATGCAGAGAATAACATATGATGCTAGTTGGTTTTGTGTTTGTTGACCATGCATTGGAGCATGGTCTTGAGGAATTTATTGATGGATTTGACTTTCACAATCGATTGGGGGTAGTAGGGTGAAGTGACCTCATGGGTAAAGCCCAATTTTGTAGACAAGTCAACAAATAATTCATTCTCAAAATGATTTCCATGATCAGACATAAGATTGAGGGGGAATCCAAAGTGAGTAATGACATGGTTAAAGAAGAAGCAGGCTATTGTTTCAGATGTGTTGTTGAATGTGGGCATGGCACCCATTCAGTGAAATAGTCAACTATGACATGATGTATTTGTGCTCATTACTGGATAGGGAATTGCAAGTCATGAAATCGATGCCCCATTTGCATCAATGTCCTAATGTGATACCAGGATGGAGAGGAGTTAGTGGATGTCTAACTTTATGCGTGAATAGTTGACATTGGTACAATTCTTGATTGCGTGGATGCAATCATGGAATAAGGTGGGCAATAAGTAACTATCTCAGATGACCTTTTGGGTTGTGCAAGTTCCTGAAAGGTGACCCCCACAGGTGCCACTATGAAAATAATTCCACACCTTCTTGGATTCTTCAATGGTGAGGTAGTGGAAAAGGATTGTATATTCCCCCCTGCAGTAAAGGACTTCTCCAATAAGGAGGTAATAAGATGTTTGATTTCAAATGTAGTGTCTATCATCACGGGAGATATAAGGGCCAAATATTTGAGTGCATAGGTACAACAGGATATCATTGTGCGATGGGTCATTGGATGCAATGAGAAATAGATGTTTATCTGGGAAGTCTTCATTGACGGGGGTCTCATGGGAAGTAGAGGGGAGGTTCGACATTAGCTCAACAAGGACCAAAGATTTTTTTCTCTTGGGAGTAGAGAAACATAAATCATATTCTTGTAGGATAACAACCCATTGAGATAAATTTTCCTTAATTTGGAGGTGATTGAGCAAGTAGTGAATAGGGTTAGAATATTCCACGACCTTGGTAGTTCGAAGCAAGATGTAATGAAATAGTTTTTGAACTGCGAGGACAACTGCTAGGGCCATTTTTTATTCATGGTTGCATTTCAAAGTTGGCCCAAAGAGGTTCTTATTGATATAGTAGATGACATGCTCCTTCCCATCATCACCTAGTTGAACTAAAACATGTATAATTGAAACCTCTAATGTTGACAGGTATATTATATAATCCTTCTTGAAGTCTGGGGGACTGATCAAGGGGGATTTGTTGAGTGCTTTTTTCAATGAGTCAAAACTAGTTTGGGAATGTTGATCCCAATGGAAGGGGATATCACGTCGTAATAAACACAAGAAGCCATGGGCACATATGGTGTAATCGAGGACAAATCGACATAGGCATTTGGATTTTCCTTGAAGCCTTTGCAACTGTCACAAATTATTTGGTGGGGGGATCGCATTAATGCCTTGGACCTTGAGGGATCCACTGTGATTCCTTCTTTGGAAACGATAAAACCAAGTAGACATCTTGCAGTTACACTTAACACACACTTGATAGGGTTCAATTGGATATTATATCGATGACAACATTGAAATACAAGGCATAAATGTTCCATATGCTCATACCTCTTATATCGAGCAGTAAGATCATCTAAGTAGTCTAGGATGATATGGGATAGATCATGGAAAGTGTATGTCATGGACCATTGGATAGTAGCACCATCATTTTTAATACCAAATGGAATAAAACAATAGGTGAAGGTTCCCCATGGGGTGGTAAATGTAGTTTTGTATTAGTCTGCATGGCGAATCTGGATTTGATTATAGCAGGAGAATACATCCATTAGTGAGAGGAATTCATGTCTGATGCAAGTGTCGATAAATTGATCGATGAAGGGAGTGGGAAAGTTGTCCTTGGTATATGCTTGGTTGAGATCATAGAAATCGATGCATACATGAATGGTTCCTTGTTTCTTGTCGAATGGGACAAGATTGGAAACCCATGATGTGTATGCAATGGGGTATATAAACCCATTTGAATGTAATTTATCAATATTTACTTTGATAGCCGTGGATTTTGAAGGGTGAAGTGGTATTTTGTTTTGGTGAATGGGGGAAAAATCTATCCATGTGTTGACGCAATGCTCAACAATGGTAGGGTCTAATATAGGAATTTATGTTTATGACCAAGCAAATACATCTCAAAATTCATAAAAGAGAGATTTGTAAGCAGTGATCTCCTCAGGGGTGCATGTGACATAGAGGGTGATTTCTTAGATGATGCTTGGTTTGACGAAAATGTTGATTTTGATGGTAGGGGATATGTTGGCCATGTTCCCTTCTTAAAAGGCATCATGTGTGAGGATTAGGTTATTGAACCAATCAACATGTCCCAGGGGAATGAAATATTTAGTTTCAATCAGACAGACTTGAGGGTTTTGGTGGGGCTGAAATGATTTTTTTGATAATAAGAAAGATCGATGGTGCATTTCATCCCATCGATAGTCTGGTGTTGTCATGGTTTCTATGATATCTTCATCATAGTGGAAGATGTATGAGAAAAATGGGTCCTCAAAGGATTGAACATGTGGGAGAGATGTGTTAGTGACCAATGTTTGAGGTATATTGGTGATAATGTCATTGTCTATGGAAGTGGGACAAGACGCAGATGGAGTAGCATAAGTATCCCCTAGTGTGGTGGATGGGGATGGGTCCACTTCACTAGATGATATACACCATATGTCTAAGAAAGTGTTTGGATCATGAGTGATGGGAGGAGGTACAATATCATGCAGAGGACTTACTGATGAATTGGGTGGGTTTGGTGTAATATATTCTGATAGTTGTGGAATGGGTATGGCCAGAGGAGTCAAAGGAAGAAAGTTGGGCCACAGAGGAGGTACTATGTGATTTCTAGGAGAGGGAATTTCAAGATACTAGTCCAATGGAGGTTGAAACTGGGTTGCAATGGGTGGGATGGAAGCCCTATGGCATGCCCATCCTCCAATAATGAGTGGAAACCAATATGTGTAATGATCCATATAGTAAGCATTCATTTACTGACGTAGAGACATAGTAAATGACCCAAGTGCTAGTAGAGATGGGGGTAGATTGAGAGGGTTCCAACAATGGTGTTTCTTTCATTGTTATCAGAATCTCTCAGAATTTATGTAGAGATGGGTAGTGATGTGTATAATGACCATATTTTGAGCATATGGCACATGCATGGTTGGTACACAGGCCCTTCTTCTCAGCGAAAGAGGATTTGGTCAGGGTAGGTGGCACCGTGGGGGTAGGGAGTAGTGTTGCTGCTTTGGGAAGCTGAATTAGATGGCGTAATTTAGGAAACACAGGGAAAAGGTTGGTTGGTTGTCCAAACGTTACACAGAGCGTGCATAGTGGTTGGATATGAGGTTGGTTTTTTCCTTTCTTTTTCTTGTTTCCCTCTTTGTTGGTAGTGGTGGGTGCAACTATGTGACCAATAGGAAGTTGTTGGGTTTGGACAATAGGTGTGGTAGGTCCAATAATGGGTTGAAATAGGAGCGATGGTATTGGTACCATAGAGGGTGTTTTGAGATACCACACAGGGATGGAGATCACCATATTTTGTAAGGTGAGAGTAAAAACTAATTTATAAGATGACACACCAGGTGGTGGATAAAAGAATGGAATTTCAGTGAGGGTCGAGGGACTATTTGAAAAATCGATGGTAAGGAAACTGGATTTTTCTCCGGGCCTGGTTGTGATGCTGGAGTCTCCATGATGATTAGAGTGGTGTATTCTTTGATGGGAGGTTCATCTGGAATTCCGATGCCATTTAAGGTAACAACACATACTTGTGTAGACCCGACATGTGGAGTAATTGGAGGATCTCCTTGATAAGAACCTAGGAGGGAGGGCTCTTGGAAGATTCATGGTCCTATTTTGACAAATGATGAGATGCCAACATTAGACCATATGAGGGGGAGTAAATTATCAATGTTTCCAGAATGATTGGGCCTGTAGTGTGTTAATTGGTCATTGGTGACTATCTTCTAGTTATGGGTTAAGAGCATGGTGCAAAAACAAATGATGGAACTGCCTTCATGGAATACATGTAACTACATCCGAAGAGGATGTTGTAATATAGTGGGGAATAGATAACTTCGATGTCGATGATAACTATTTTTCCTCCCATTTTTATGGGAACATTATGGTAGAGGCCTTTCGGTTGTGATGGGTGGCCATCATATGCTCAAAGAGTAATGGTTGATGGAATGAGTTTGGTAGAACCGAGTTGTTTCCATAAAAAATTGGACATGATACATGTAGATGCTCCTTTGTAATGATGCATCGATGGATTGGGCAGTCGCATATTTTGACTAGAATTTGGAAATCCGACAATGATGGTAAACATAGTTCACTGTTGTCTAAGTCAAAGGTGATCATATGCATATTTGATGGGTCAAATTCCCCCAAGGTTGAGAGAAAGGATTTCCATTGGGATGGACAAGTTTCGAGGAACTCAAAGATAGGCATGGCCACTAGAGATTGCACCAAGTCATCAATAAGGATTTAGAATTGTGTTTCCCTAGCATGGGGGTTGTTGACATTCCTATGAAATGGTATGCGTGGAATCCAAGTGGTGGTCTCAGTGTTTGGATGAGGAATGGTAAATGGTTACCCTGCTGGTATTGGGGGAAATGAAACTTAGTTAGGTTCGTGTCGGGAGGCATGTCGTACTGACAACTATGTTTTTGAAGTAGGATTTCTCTTTAGTGATGAGGAGGATTGGTCGATCAACAACAATGTTGGATTGAGGTGGCCCCAGATTAGGGTGTTGTCTCATCTATGGTGGGGGGTGTGATTACTTTTTGGGTACTAATAAATCCTTGATGAGGAATCAAGTTTTGGATAACTATTGGTGTTTCAGGTTGTAAATAGTTTTGGGGTATTTGTCAGGGTCCTTGTGGTGCAGGGGGTTATTGAGTATTTATTGACTCTTTCATCTATTTGTACTCAACAATTTGGGGGAAATGATGAGTACAATGACCATACTCACCGCATAATGAAAAAAGGAAGTTGGTTCAAATATTGTTGTTTGTTCCTTGTCTTGGTTAGCCATTTTTATTTCCCCCTTGGGGGTTTTGGTTATCCTGAGTTTGGTTTCCCCTAGCGGGGGGGTTTTCTTATTGGGGGTTGCCCCCTTGTCCATGTTTTTTACTCTTTCCATTTCTACAATTTTTTTTGGATTGATGGGGGGGATTAGCTATGTTCAATTGTTTGAACATTTGAACATGTTGAAGAGGGAAAGGTTGAATAAATTTTATTCTTTCATTTTGTTGTCCATGTGGTGGGGAAATGGGTTGGGGAGGGACAAAGAATATGTAGTATGGATTATTGTTTGGAGGTCCATATTGATTATATGAAGTGGATAGGTCCTCACTAGTGATGGTATGATATGATATGGTCGACGGTGGGACTGGGTGTGGTACATGCATAGGGTTGGGGGGTGAATGTACATGTGATCCCATTATGGGGTGGGAAGGTGCCATGCATACTCGTTGAGGTGGTGGAGAATCATATGTGTTTCCTCCATATGTTGGTTGGTATTGAGTGGTCCCAAACATGGGTACTAGTTGAGCATGTGGGTGGGTATGGGCCATGGACCCAGTTAACCAATCAATAGTCTATGATGTTCTAAGTTTGTCTTGACCAAATGTTAGAGAGAGAGGAGCATCGGGTACAACTTTATAAAGGTACCTTGATTGAGAGTAAATAAAGTAAAGTTATTGGGCCTTAGTGATAGTCTCATCTTCAGTATGAGGGAAAGTGGTGGAGACATCTTTGGCGAGGAGAGGGACTCATGATTTGAGGAACTAGTCTAGTCGTTGTTGTGGGTTGGTATCCGCTTTGAAAATACTTCTTATTCTTCACCATTCATGAATATTATCAACAATATGGATGGCTAAATTTTGTTTGAGTTCGGATAGAATTTCCAAACTGGTGTCATGGTGCATTGGGAGTTGGAAGAAAGATAATAAGGATTTTTCCAAAGACTTAAAGGTTGATTGGGACCCATATTTTTAATCCACATACCATTTGGAAGAGGGAATCGTAACCATTCTTTTCAAAAATCATAGGATAACATAATCTTCCATAATTCTATTGGAAAAACACCACATGTGAAAACACATGATGTGATTAGTTGGGTATTCTTCGGGTTTTCCTTCAAATTTGAGAATATCAGAAGGAAACTTAATGGGTATATTCAGAAAAGTGGGGTCATGTAATATGGGATCTATTGGAAGACGTATAATTTTGAGCTTTTGAACTTTAGATTTTGTTTCTTAGAAATAAAAAGTTTTACCCAAAAAATAAAAAAACTTAGAGAATTATTCTAGGAATTCGACCTTCGGAGGATTTCTATCATGCTACATCCAAAACCTTTGAACCTCGAACCATAAAATTGTTAATGGTGTTTATGATTGGATAACATTAACGATTTAAATAATTATTGTGATTTTCCAGGTGATAAATTTCATCAGACTTTTTAATAATCTCTCTGAAAACAGGTCTATACGAAGAACAATAGATTTTATAAACCTCTTCAAATTTCAAAATCATTTTACCATTTACAATTAATAGTTTTTCATTCAATGAAGAGCTTAAAGACTTATCTTGTTACAGGAAGGATAATCTTATTTCCTTAAGGATTATGGTGCCACGAAAAAGTTGCAAGGAAGCTCGATAGACTAGATTTTAGAATCTAGCAGAACGCTAAACCAATTTAGAATACTGATAAACTAAGAAAGGGACCAAATATGGCAGGGAAGGGATAAATAGATAGAAATGGGAGAAAGAGTGTGTACAAAAAAAAACCCCGATGTTTTAAGTTCCCAAAGTAAGAGATCCGGCATCGCATTTCCTTTTGATTTGGACAACTGAGATTTACTTCAGAACTCCGGGCTTCGAGAGTTCCGAGATGCACAACAACATAAACCCCCAAATTCAGATATCTATTATCACATGTCCTTTTGATTTGGAATGATGAGGTTTACTTCGTAACTCCAAGTTTCGGGCGTTCTGAGATGCACAACAACACAAACCCCCTAAGTAAGAGATATGGTGTTGTGTGTCCTTTTGATTTGGATGACTAAGATTTACTTCGAAACTCCAGGCTTCAGGTGTTCTGAGATGCAAAACAACACAAAACCCCAAAGTATTAAGTCCCCAAAGTTAGAGATCTAGTGCCGCATGTCCTTTTGATTTGGACGACTAAGATTTACTTTGGAACTCCAGGCTTTGGGCATTCTGAGATGCACAACAACACAAACCCCCAAAGTGCTAAGTCCCCAAAGTAAGAGTTCTAGTGTCATGTGTCCTTTTGATTTGAACGACTAAGATTTACTTTGGAACTTCAGGCTTCGGGCGTCTCGAGATGCATAACATTGCAAGCCTTTTGAAGTGTCATATTTTCCAACACGTGTCCACTTCGATCAATGGTCCCTATGAACTCCAGGCTTCGGGCCTTCAGGTGTTATCGCTTCATGCATCCATCTTTCTTCCGAAATTGTTATCCATCAGAGTGTAGGATTGCCTAACACGTGTCCCCTTCTTGGATTGACAGAAAGGAAATTGCACGAAGTTCACTTGGTCTTCTCTACATGTGACCAAGAGCTGTGACCTCAACTTAACCTTTGGGTGCTTATCTCACTTTTCAAGATCGACAATCATGGTTTAATGGTCCATGGAGATCAACGACTAAGAACGATTACAGGGGGTGAAGTTGCGGGGGTGTTAATTTCGAAAGGTGGTCTCGCAATTTAAACTGTGGTTTTCTCTCGGGGGTACGTGGCTTCACTAGGTGCATTGCGGGGAAAAATGACGGTTACCTAAAAACCACTTCCTTGTGCCCCCTCAAAATAGACCGTTAGAATCCTGACTCAACACCTATCCTCCACCCAATCCACCTTTCACCCTCCTTCCTATCTCACCCTCCATGCTCCTAATACCGTCCACCTCAGCACCTACATTCTCGAATCTACTCATACTACCTCCTTATTGGATACTTTTCCCCATGTCATCCTGTTCGTGAACATTTACTCTTACCTGTAACTATTAGCCATTCCATAATGAGCCAATGTCGAGCTACCTGTCCAATTACCACCCCCATATCTTCAACTGTAATTATTTATCATAGTAAACGCATTTGAAGAGACATATGGCAACAAAATTAGATGGAAAAGACAGTAAGCTGATGATTACAGTAAGCTTAGTGGACATGTGTACCCAGTTCAAAGAACAAAGGTAAACAAGTGCATCTACAAGCTAATGAAGAGACAAATGAAGCGCCAACACATCAAATCAAAACTCAACAATATCTGCATGATGTTATTTCATTCAGATGGTATTCTATTGTAGGAAGTCCAACAGTTTTCAGTTGAGACAATTTTTGAATAAATAGATATATTTTAGATCTATTCTAGGATTCTTTTTGCCGAATGTAAAAGAGAAACTATTTTTGAGTATTAATACAAGTGCAGACAAAGATTCTAAGTTCCGTTCAATTTGAGTTATGTGTTCTCTCTATTTTTCCATTTCTATGAATTTCTTTCTGTAATTCCTGAAGAGTGATTGATTGTAATTTAGTACTACATCTATTGTGATCATATTATACCAGGGGTTCATTCAGTAAACAAATTTCCCTCTATTAGTACTGTGAGTAAAATAAGACCTATGATCTGTGTGAATTACTACATTTTTATATTATGTTCAAGGGTGCATCTTCTAATTTTCTTCTACTGCAAGCAAGGTGAGACTTATCTGTAATTGATACCTAACTTTGTTTAACAATTTTTTAAATCTTTCTACATCATTTGAAATTATAATTGCGACTCAGATAATGAGATACAACCTATGTATTTTCTTATTATTAATTTCATTTAAAGATTATTTCTCAGAAAATTGAAGGTATAAAAAACAACTCATAAAAACATTCATTTAAAACCTTTGATTCCTGACATTATTCTTTGAGCCTTAGAATCAATCTCAGGAACAACATCTTTTTGGCGCCATCATCGGGGATGAAGAACCACAATCATTTTTCCCTGGGAGAGACAAGGTAAATTTTGGTCTTTGATGGTGAACAAAGATTGAATATGTGAATAAGGATTACTTCATCTTTCACCTAATGAATCCACCGTAGACAAAACTAGCATTCGGTCGAAAGAATACCAGGAAAAACCCAAACAAAAAGCAGACTACACTAGTTTTGGATCCTGAAAAATTGTTGAAACCAAAGGGATATCTCAGACAATATTCTGCATCACCAGGTAAGGTCCATCAACCTAGAATTAAGAAAATTAATGTTAATATTCCTGCTAAAGAGATAACTCTTAAAGAAAGTTTTAAACAAGTTCATTTTGCAGAAGCATCAACAAGTAAACCTAAAATTAATCTTCAAGCTCTAGAGGTAATTATTCCCAAAATAAAATTTGAGATTGACCATACCATACCTATTTCATTGATAGATACTTTTACTAGTGAGAACAAAAGAACCATTTCGATCCCCGCTATCATTAATACTTAGTCGATTCTTTCCCTTCCCGAAGTAAAAGTTTTTGTTTCCCAAAATCCTGAAGATTATTTTTTATACCCAGATTCATCCCCTATTACTTCTCCTATCTATACATCAGGTAAACCTAAGGGACTGAGCTCAAGTTTTCCTTTTCCCCGTCATCTAGATATTTCGTTTTCTCATGATATTTTTCCCAAACTTTATTTACAATATCCCAAACTGGTCAAAAGATCAGTAGATCATTCTTTTGAAGCTTTTGAAAATCTCCTATTTAGTCCTCGAGTTTCGTCTCCTAGACTTTCAATGGCCGGTGCTGGAGGTGCTGGTGTTGGAGGTACTGTAGGTGCAGGGGATGGTGGACAAGCTCAACCCCCTAGGATCTTTGGCAATGTCACTGCTAGATATGCTCCCTTAGTTCTTCCTACTGTCCTGCATGATTTACCTAAAAATTACATGAAAAACCTCCCCAAACTCATGGGAGAAGGGGATCTAACAACAATATAAAATATAGCCTTTTTCGATCAATTTGCTGATATTCTTGGCATTGAGCATGAGGATGTTTACAAAATATTGTTAGTACATAATTTTGAAGGACAAGTAAGAACTTGGTTCAGAGGACTTCCAGTAGGTTCTGTTATAACCCTATATTTCATAGGATCACTTGGTGATTAGAATATCTTCCTCTAGTTGCATTATAAATAATATTTTATTTTGCAAATGATTTACAAAAAGAAAAGAAAAGAAAAAGAAAAGAAAAAGAAAAAGAAAAGAAAAGAAAAAGAAAAAGAAAAAGGAAAAGAATAAAAATAAAAAAAAATGAAAAGAGGGTATAAAAATAAAAAAAGAGAAAATATAAAGCCCCATGAAAATAAACTTGGTTTGACTCATATTGTATAATCATGATCAAACCTTTTAAATTTATGTTGATAGGTTAGTGAATAAATTTGGCCAAACAGTCTAATCTTGGCCAAATTAGATAGGTTAGTGAATAAATTTGGCCAAACAGTCTAACCTTGGCCAAATATATTAGGTTAGAGTAATTATTAATCCAACAATATAAGATGGATTAACATTTTAAGTTGATTAGGCTAGGATTTAGGTTAGTATCATTCATTTCAATAAAATTTGCAAAAGTATTAATTAAATACCTTTTATTTGAGTTAATGGACATGCATATGCAAACACGAAAGATGATTTTCTCCACTTTGACCAATACATCATTGACTGCTGCAAAATTGTAGGTGTCTTTGAATAATATTCAATCTCAACTGAAACTGGAAAATATATCCTCTTTGGCCAAAGACAATAAGATCAAATCCCTAGAAGAGTTAGTGTTGAATATTGGACATGACCCATCGAATGTCAAGGCAACTGAAGAAGAAATTTTTTGATATAGCCTCCTTGAGAAAGAAACTGAAACTTCCAGCCACTGAGGATTCACAAGCAAAAGAAATGGCTTAAATTGAATGCCACGAAGAGGATAGGCTAAATTTGATCATTTTTATAACCCTAATTTGCTCCAGACATGCTTACCTGGCATCAGCCCATCTCAGATTCCTTCTTTTCCAAAACACTACTGAACAAATCTTATTAAAAACCCCTTTTATAAAGGCCCACGTGCCTTGCTCCATTACTGCACGCATGTACATGCTAGTTGAACCAAGAAAACCCATGTGTACCTACAAAAGCATGAAAAAAGGGAAGTTGCTGACATAACACACATCTTTGGGTGAGTTAACTAAACCTTTCGGCCATGCATGGCCGAGGGTTCGACCAAATACCTAGCTTCTTCTAGCCTATAAAAGAAGGGTTAGTGGTCCCATTTGGAAGGAGAGAATCATAGTAAAGAAACTATACTTGATTGCGCATTCCCTTTGTCCCAACCCTTTAGCCATCCTTGTGCAAAGAGAAATATAGAGCAAAGAATTTGGAGGACAGTTGAAGAGGAGCCCAGGACCAGGTTCATGGAGTAGTGGCTGGCTTCATTATTGTAAGTTGATTTGTTGAAGTTAATAATAAAGAAGTACTTTTCCCATCCCACCATATGAGGTTTTCATGGTTTATTGCATACATATTGATTGAATCTCTAACCCATTAATCTGTAGATAAAATGCATGTGGAGTTCTTTGTTTGTCTTGTGTGAATGCAGGTCATCCTTGGGAGGAGAGTTGCAGTCAAAGAGTGATCAAGCGTGAAGAAGGATCGATATCAAACGCTCGAAATAAGGTATGCTCACTTGATCTTCTTAACTATGTATTTTCTTAAGAATAATGGGGATTAGGTCCGAGACGATGGTAGAAAGTAGGAATCTTTAGGTCTTTTATGCATGCATAATAAAACCCTAAGTTCTAGTCCATAGAGGGATTTCCCACTCACAACAATGATGGAGAAGAATGCACAGATAAAAGAGATGGAGGCTGAGTTAGACAAATTGGTTAAAGAGAAAGAACAAAGTGTGCAGATGGTTTTTATCCCATTGGATGCAGTTCCTCTCACAGGAGTTAGTACATCAACAACATAGACAATAAAAAATATTCCATCAGTTATCCCAGTGAAAGTTCTAGATGCTTCTGAGAAGATGGTAAAGTCCATGGAAGATATGCCCCTTCAAGGGAAGGAAATCAGAAAGTTGCAAGAAGAGGTGAAAATCCTCCAAGACCTGAAGTCCATATTCCAATCCATCTATCATGCAGAAATGAATAAAACTCAAAGACTCAGTCAACAACTAAAAAATATGCACAAGGAGACTTTCATGGCCAAGACATTATCCAAGGCCAAGGAAAATAACTGGATGGATATCAACAAGTCCATGGCAGAGATATGGCCATTAATACAAATTATTTTTGAGCAACACAAACTAGTACAGAAGGAAAGAGAAGCCATTGAAAAATTCAGAGAAGAGCTAGGAGAAAAACCTACAGAGGCCACTGAGATCATCAGGTTCCTCAAATCCAAGACAAGTAGGAGTTGGAAGCATTGGAGATTGAATATAGAACAAAAATCATCCTTGAGGTCAATAAGGTCTTTACCAAGAAACGATTGATGCTGCAACTGGAGGAGAAATATCAGGTAATGGACATTGGATTACAAAGATTTTTCAGCAAGATTGAAATACTTCAAAATAAGGGCCTCCCTAGAATGCTGGTAATAAATGACTAGCTCATTACTATGACAGATTACAAGCAGAAGATCAATACAATGGCAAAGGATGGTTCCAAATTTGCAGGTATACAGGGAGGCATTATTGGCAAGGATTTCCTAGAAACATTACAGATGGACCTGAGCATCCAACATGAGATAAAACACATTTTCATCACAAAGCCCACTTTTTCCAAGTACACTGAGATGGACGAGATATACAAAAAGTTACTCAAGGTTGCCAGCCCTAGTAAAAAAAGATGGGGATATTTTTGTACTTTACTTGAGTAAAAGTGATGTGGAGTTTCGAGTCATCATGGAGAATATAATCAAGTCAAATATTATGAGTCAACAACTGCTTCCACAAAATCAGCGCCAAGGATCCGAATAGATCAACAACATTCCTATATTTTGTAATTTAAGATCTAGTTAGTTAGATTTTTTTCTCCATAATATCCTGGTCATTTATGACATGATCATATGTAAACTATTGTATAAATACTTCCTTCAAAGTATTGAGGGTTTATTTTTGCACCCAAGGAGCTATTGTGTAATCTTTTCAAAAGGATCGACCAACAATAAAACATGCCAATTTACAGGATTCTTGTGTCGAATTGTTGGTGATGTTTCTTTTTCTCTGTTAAATGTTTTTCTATTCTCTGTAATCATTTATGTATTTTAGATTCTAATCATTAAAAGGAATTCAATAGAACATAATTTAACTTGCATACTCAGTCTCTGGTCTTTTAATGGTCTACATGTTATTCATCTAATATTAAGTAAGGAAATTCTTAACTGCTTCTTTTCTTGGTTGAACTTCTCACTTTTTATGTCCTATCCATCTCATTTAATCCTAATAGATCCACCAATTTTACTGTCTTTCCCTGTGAAGAAACCTCATAAAAAGATGCATATTATTCTGATCTTTGATACAGACCCCATATCTCGATGGAATTTTAATGCATTTATTCAGCCAACCTTTATAAACAAACAAACAAACTTAGAATATCTTAATTAGCCTAAAATCTAAAAACCTAAACAAATCTAAATCATACAGAGAGATCCCTCTTTGAAACTGGCAGGGCTACATCCCAGTTTCAAAAGTGGTTTTGAGTTACCTCTGTCAATTTCTTCTACCCTTGACAACCTCTGGTAATTACATAGTGTTAACATGTTCTATACAATCATATGATCATCTAGAAACTTCCTTCCTAAGGAAATGGGACTAGAAAAAGGATCATCTTTATTACTTAACCGAATTCAGAGCCTTGAGAAAGAAGAATTTTGAATCAATCATTGAATTTATCCAAAGATTTAATAAGCTTTATCAAAAAATCCTAGCCGAAGTTAAACCTTCTCAACCAACTGAAAAGGTCACTTTTGCAGGGGCTTTTGATTCCGATTTCGCTCTACTTTTGAGAGAAATAAGATCCACTACTTTTGCGGGGATGCAATATGATGATATAGAAATTGAATCCAATATGATGGCATAAAGAAAGTTGAAAACTAAAGTTGATATGGGAGACAGAGAACCCAGGCGTTTTAAAGAACATGCAGGACCCTCTGGATCTAGAATGTTTGCAGAGGAAAAATGGATGAGATGGCCAAAATTATTAAATATTTATCAAACAAAATTTCTAGGATGGAAATAGAGCAAGACAAACCTGATCCATACGTTAGGAATCAATTTAGGAGAAACCATAATCCTTAGATACAAAAAATACAAATAAAAAATGAGGAATAAAAGATTCAAGCTCCATTTAAAACTGAGAATTTCATGCAGAGAGATGAGGTGAAAGATTATTACGAATTAGAGGAATATCTAAACAACCTTAGCGATGATGATCTTGAGCCTAACCTAACCAAACAAGATTATGAGAAATCCTTAGATCTAGGATCTATGTTTAAGAATGATGAAAACTTCAACAATTTGGAGGACTCTACATACAAAGGTCTTGCTGACTCAATAACGGTCGAGCTTCAACATAAATATGATTTAAGGACAAGAGAAAAATTTCTACAAATATTCCACTGAAAAATATTTTATCACAAAACAAAGCAAATGAGGCAGCAATTAGAAAACCATAAACTGAGACACAAGATTCCCGAACAAATCAAGTTGAAACAAAAGAAACACAATCTAAGAAGCCGGAGAATACAAAAGTTGAATTTCAGACCAACAAAATTGAAAAACCAATTGGGACTTTCAATTTAGAGAATGAACTTAATAAAATTAAAATTCCAATGCCTCTGGTTGAACTTGCTAGGAACCCAATCTATAAAAAAAAAATTGCTAAAGCAATACATTTTTATGATGTTGAATGTCAAGCTGATGTTATCAATTTGTAGGACGAAAAAGCTACAATCATGTTTGGACCACACATTGAAAGCAATGAGAATTTAGTTTCTCATTTCTATATTACACTAACTGTGCATGATCATTTACTTCAGAATTTCATGTTAGACTCAAGAGCTTCGCATAATTTAATGCCTAATATTATCATGGGAAAAGTGGGCCTTGAAATTACCAGACCTTATCAGGATTTATACTGATTTGATTCTAGAAAGGTTAAGTGTCTCGGTATGGATTAAATATTTAGTGGTAAATATTGCTCAGGTTCTTGTGAAAAGTATCCTTATGGATGTGGTTGTTTCTAATGTTCCTGCCAAGTATGGCATGCTTCTATCCAAATCTTGGGGCACCAATTTAGGAGGATCGGTTCAACTAGACATGAACTACACTACAATTTCAATTTTTGGTGGACAATTTACTCGAGTTTACATAGAAACTAGAATGGCGTATATTGTAAGCGACCCTCAAAAACCCAATAACTACCCAGTCTATGTTGTTGATCAGGACTTAGTAAATTGTATATTATCCATAGATGATGATTTTGAAGAATGTATAGAAGAAAAAAATAAAAAAATAGAAATTTCAAAGAAAAATATAAATGTTAGGGAAGGGATGTGGAAAATGTTCTTCGGTCGTGCTTCATCCTATGAAGGAGTAGGAGATAAAGTTTTATTCATGGAACCAGGTGATGAGTATGTTATTCCTTTCTCTTATAGATTACAATGGAAGGTCGATTATACCAATAATGTATGTGAATAAGAATATTTAGTTTTAGGATTAGAAGCTGCAAGAAAATTAAAAATCGATCATATGATAGTTTATGGTGATGCCGAGCTCATTGTAAAAAAAATAAAACAAAAATATCAAGATAAGCATCCGAGATTGAGATCATATATAAATTTTTCCTGGGACCTTCTAGAGAATTTATTCTTGTCCTTTAATATTCACTATATTCCCAGAATGAAAAATCAACAAGTTGATTCTTTGGCTAAAGCTTCTGCGACTTTCATGCCACCTACGGTTTTGAAAATGAAATATCATATCGAGATGATGCATAGACCTTTGATTCTGAACAATGTTCAACAGTGGAAAGTGTTTTAATATGATGAACAAATCAAATAGTTCATGGAAATCACTGACGAGTTCTCTGAAATCCACATAGATCAAGAAAATCAGAATGATCCTGCTTGGATTATGCAGGAAGGAGAGAACCCACAAAAGTTCCAAGATAAAATTGCAAATCACTTCATGCTCTTACTTAAGAACAATCAAATTCCTAGAGGCATGATCCCCTTAGAAATGTTTTTTGACCAGGATGATATACCTTTAAATTCTACTGTGTGAACTCAACCCAAAGAAGTTGAAGACTATAATGTAGGAACTAATGAAGATCCAAAAATGGTAAAAATATCAAAATACCTTCCGAACCAAATAAAGAGTAAATAAGTTAAGTTACTTAGACAATATAAAGATGAATTTTCATGGTCTTATGATGATCTAAAAACTTATGATACTTCTGTTATTGAACACAAGATTCCCTTAAAACATGGTTTTAAATCTTTTAGGAAGAATATTAGATAGATAAACCCAATTCTTCCACCAGTAATAGAAATGGAGGTTAAAAATATCCTTGACGCAAAAATCATTGTTCCCCTCAGATACTTTGAATGGGTGGCCAATTTGGTCCCCGTTAGAAAGAAGAACAGAGAAATAAGACTTTGCATTGATTTTAGGAACTTAAATCGGTCATCTCTTAAAGATACCTACCTTCTTCCAAAGATGGACCACATTTTAGAAAAGATAGTAGGGGATAATAAAATTTCTATGATTGATGGTTTCTCAAGATGTAATCAGATCATTGTTCATGAAGATAATAGAGAAAAGATTGCGTTTACTATTCCGCGGGGAACCTTTATGCATGATAAAATTCCTTTATGTTTGATGAATGCAGGAACAACTTTCCAGAGAGAAATGGATATAACGTTCATCAGTGAGAGAGAGAATGTTTTTGTTATTTATCTAGATGATCTGACAATTTTTTCCAATTCTGATGCCGAACATTTGATGCACCTCAGGCAGACTTTTGAAAAATGTAGAAAATTTGGTTTTTCATTTAACCCCAAAAAATCACACTTTGCTATGAAAGAAGGTAAACTTTTAGGTCATATAGTTTCAAAAGATGGAATCAAGGTTGATCCTAAGTGAAGTTGAGGCTATTGACCTCATTAATATTCCTAGAAATAGAAAATATATTCAATCCTTTTTAGGTAAGATCAATTTTTTGAGGAGATTTATTCCTAACTTTGTTGAAATAATCAAATTGATTATAGATATGCTAAAAAAGGACAACGAAGTAAAATGGTCTGCAAAATCCAATGCGTCTTTCGAGCATGTTAAGAAATCTATAGAGAAGCACCAGTGTTAGAAAGTTTAGACTATACAAAGGAATTCTTAATTTTCTCTTTCGCTTCTAAACATATTGTTGCAACAATGCTCCTTCAAAAGAATGAATAAGGATTCAAACAACCAATAGCCTTTTTCAGAAAAAGCCTTAGGGATGCAGAGCTAAGATATGATATACTTGAAAAACAAGCTTATGCAATGGTGAAGGATCTCAAGGCTTTCAGAACATATGCCTTGCACTCCAAAATAATTTCTTATGTGCCAACAAATGAAATTAAAGACATCTTGGTTCAACCAAACAATGATGGAAGGAGAGGTAGATTGTTAGCTAAAATTCAAGTGTTTGATTTAGAAGTGAAACCAACCAAGCTAGTGAAAGGTCAAGGTATGGAAAGGTTGTTAGCTGAATAAAATTTCAGAGTGCTTGGAATAAATAAATTCGAATCACATGATTCTCTCCTGGATATAGAGGAAAGTGATGACCATTAACCTATGATTCATATTGAAGATAACTTTTTCTTCCTCTTCCTGGTACTGTGATATTGTTACATACCTCCTTACTCTTTAATGACCAAATGACATGAATCCTTCTAAAGAAAGAAATTTAAAGCTATATGAAATTAAGTATTGCATTGTGGATGGCAAGCTATACTGGAAAGACTCTCTGGGTTTCATGTTATGTTTCTTGACAGAATCTGAAACATAAGGTGGCATTAATGAATTTCATGAAGGGGTATGCAAAGGACATCATTCCTGGAGAGAAACAACGTACAAGAATTTAAGGGAAGGATATTATTGTCCCAAGTTATTTACTTATGTAAATTCAAGGGTCAGAGCTTGCAATTCATGTCAATTGTTTGCTGGTAAGCAAAATATCCCTGCCTTACCTTTAATTCTAGTAAAAGATGAAGCTCCTTTCCAATAATGGGGCCTATACTTCATTGGATAGATACATATGCAATCAAGTGCTCAACATAGATGGATTCTAACCTTTATTGATTACTTTACGAAATGGGTTGAAGCCATTCCAACTCAGAATGATATAGATTCAGTGGTAATAAACTTTTTGGAAGAAAACATCCTAGCAATATTTGGTTGTCCTCGAAAAATAGTCATTGATAACGATCAGGATTTTAAATCTACGGAAATGATCAATTTCTGTCAGAAATACAATATTGTTTTAGGTCATTCTACAACTTATTATCCTAAGGGAAATGGGTTGGCTGAATCATCTAATAAGATATTGATGACTATAATAAAAAAAGTTTTGATAGAAAATAAAAACGCTTGGCATATTCACTTAAAGTATGACTTATGGGAAAACCAAATTGGCACCAAGAAATCTATAGGTATGTCTCCTTTACAATTAGTTTATGGTATTGATGTTATCCTTCCTATCAATATTTCTCTTCTTGTGATGAAACTTTGGTAGGATGCAAATTAAGAGACAAACGATGTTATGAGGAGAATGAATCAAATCATTGAATTTCAACAAAACATAGTAGAAGTGAATGATAAGCTTCAAAAGTACCAGGATAATATGAAATCCCTTTTCGAAAAAAAATCCAAATACATGGAGTTTCTTCCTAGCGATTTAATTTTAAAATGGGAGGATAGAAAGGAAGATGCAGGGAAATACAACAAATTCAATCATCTCTAGTTCAGACCATTTAATATTGCAGTTGTGGATGGAAAAAACTCATTCTCACATGAAAATCTTGATGGAGAAATTCTTGACGCTCCTATCAACATGCGTTATTTAAAACATTTCATGAAGTAGTCACATTTCAGATTTCCATTGTATATATATCATTAGATTGACATTGGCTATCTTAATTTTCAATTTTTCTTTTCTTTTTGTAAATTATCTGAGTCATTTGATCATTTGTTGTAAATATTTTTAATAAACTTCTGATTGTTTGACATCATTAAAATGAAAAATAAAAACATTTGTATCACATATCGTCTCTATTCTACAGGATTTTATGACATTTTGCATTTTATTCCTTTTGTAGAATAGATCTTGTTGAACAAGAGATGAGGCTGAATAAAAATTCGACACTCAAACATTTGATTTCTCTAAAAACAGGTGATAAATTAATAATCTACCTTGCTGAAATTCAAAAGGAAAATAAGGTATGAGTTCCTACTCTTCTTATAGTTCAAATAAAATTTCAAGAAAATTCTTTTTGAAATGAATGTGAAGGAAGTTTTTCTCATGATAATATTATCACCTGACCTAAAAATTAGAGAGGTATAAAGTTACAACTTAAAGTGTCATGCCGATAAATTCTAAAGCCATCTCTGAAATAAAAATAAAAATGATAATAAATAAACTTGAAAGAAATATGAACTAAATACACAAAGTCGTGTGGGATTATGATATTGTGTTTCAGATCCTTTGAATCTTCATTTTGGTTACTTTTTACCTATCCCCATATTTTTATTCGTTACATATTTTCTTTTTCCTTTTTCCCCATTTTTAGTTTTCATAAAAATAAAGAAACTTACCTTAACTCTGAAAACTTAAAAAGATATTTTTCAGAACAAGATCAGGCGAAAATCTTTATGTTCCTTTTATTTTAATTGAAAAATTATGTCTAGGCTAATCCTGATAATTTTAGCTCTGCTATCGCACTTTAAACTAATTATTTCTCTCAAGGTGAATCCTTGAAAACATTAAAATCTCTAATAAAATAGGTGAAGGTTTATTGAAAATTGGAAAAAAGTTAGTTTCAGAGTATCCTTAAAATTGTTGATAGACCTTCTTTTCAAAAAAATTAAACAGATATCATCCCTTGTATGTTACATACAAATTGATTGCCCCCACTTCAAAATATTAAAATATAAGACATATGGTGAAAGGAAATTCATAATTCGATTGCCCCCATCTTGTCCAAAAGAGATGATGAAAGGAAATTCATATATTGATTTTCCTCATCTCAACGAATTGCAAAAGTGTTAATTGAAGTGGTGAAAGGAAATTCAATGGGGGAAGTAGATAACTTCACCGGGGCACTGAATAGGCTCGCTGGCAATGAAGCAATATCTATGATATCTATAAGGTTGTCATACATATCTATATATCATATTCTGTTATCTAATTCTCTTTCCTATGATTTTTTACTTCTTAAACCAACTAGGGATTCCCCAAATAAATGTGTTACATCTTCTTAACCTTGAAGCGAACAAAGTCGGCCGAAGTTGATATTTTAGTTAAAATTATTTAATAGCCTAGCTTGAGATCAATCATTAAGTATGTTTTGAATATTTTTAGACTTGGTTAGTTTCATTTTTCTATGAATGATTAATTCTTAAATAAAACTGGAAAATGTTTTTCAAAAATAAATAATGACTCCATTTACCCAATAAAGGCACTTGGTCTACTATTCTTTCACGCCTCATAGGAAGCCACAATCCCGAGATGGAGCCTATGTTGGAACATGCATAGTTTTGAGATTTTGAACTTTATAGTTTTCTTGTTAGAAATAAAAAGTTTTACCCAAAAAAGAAAAAAAAAATAGAGAATTATTTCAAGAATTCGGCCTTCGGAGGATTTCTATCATGCTACATCCAAAACCTCCAAACCCTGAACCGTCGAATTGTTAATTAAATTTATGTTTGGCTAAAGTTAATGATTTGAATAATTATTGTGATTTTCCAGGTGATAAATTCCACCAGACTTTTTAATAATCTCTCTCAAAACAGATCTATACAAAGAACAATAGATTTTATAAATCTCTTCGAATTTAAAATTCATTTTACCATTTACCATTAAAAAATTTTGATTCAGCGAGCAGCTTACAGACTTCTCTTGTTACATGTAGGATAATCTTATTTCCTTAAGGATTATGGCACCACGAAAAAGTTGCAAGGAAGCTTGATAGACCAAATTTCAGAATCTAGCAAAACCAGTTTGGAATCCCGATAAACTAAGAAAGGGACTAACTATAGAAGGGAAGGGATAAACAGATAGAGATGGGAGAAAGAATGTGTAAAGAACAAACCCTTGAATTGCTAAGTCCCTGAAGTAAGAGATCTGACGTCGTGTGTCCTTTTGATTTGGACAGATGAGATTTACTTCGAAACTCTAGGCTTCAGACATTCCAAGATGCACAACAGCACAAATCCTCAAAGTTCTAAGTCCCCGAAGTAAGAGATCTGACGTCGTGTGTCCTTTTGATTTGGACGGATGAGATTTACTTCGAAACTCTAGGCTTCAGACATTCCAAGATGCACAACAACACAAATCCTCAAAGTTCTAAGTCCCCGAAGTAAGAGATCTGACACAACATGTCCTTTTTATTTGGACGACTGAGCTTTACTTCGAAACTCTAGGCTTCGGGAATTATGAGATGCACAACAACACAAACCCCCAAAGTGATAAGTCCCCGAAGTAAGAGATATAGCGCCGCGTGTCCTTTTGATTTGGACGACTGAGATTTACTTCAGAACTGAGGGCTTCGGGCATTCCAAGATGCACAACAATACAAAACTCCGAAGTGCTAAGTCCATGAATTAAGAGATGTGGCACTGTGTGTCCTTTTGATTTGGATGGCTGAGATTTACTTCAGAACTTTGGGCTTCGCACGTTCCAAGATGAAAAAAAACACAAACCCCCAAAGTGATAAGTCCCCGAAGTAAGAGATTTGCCGCTGCGTGTACTTTTGATTTGAACGGTTGAGATTTACTTCAAAACTCTGGGCTTCGGGCGTTTTGAGATGCATGACATCGAAAACCTTCCGAAGCGTCAGATATGCCGACATGTGTCCACTTCAATCAACGGTCCATATGAACTATGACATTCAATTCTTCCAGAGTTTTCTCTTCATGCATCCATCTTTCTTCCAAAATGGTTATCCGCAAGAGTCCAACATTGCCTGACATGTGTCCCTTGCTTGGATTGTCGGATAGGAAATTGGATGAATTTAACTTTGTCTTCTCTACATGTGATTGAGAGATGTGACCTTAAATTAACCTTTGGTCACTTATCTCACTTTGCAAGATCGAAAGTTGTGTTTTAATGGACCATGGAGATCAGTGTCTGAGAACAATTGCAGGGGGTGAAGTTGCACAGGTTTTAATTTCAAAATGTGGTCCCACAATTTAAACCATAGTTTTCTCTCGGGGGTATGTGGAATCACCAAGTGCATTGCGGGGTGAAAGACCGGTTACCTCAAAACCACTTCCTCGTGCCCCTGAAAAATATACCATTAGAATCCTGACTCAATAGTTGTCCTCCACCCAATCCACCTTTCATCCTCCTTCCTGTCACACCCTCCATGCTGTCGATACCATCCACCTCACCACCTACATTCTCGCATCCACTCATCCCACCTCATTATTGGATACTTGTTCCCACATCATCCTGTTCGTGAACAAACACTCTTCCCTGTAACTGTTATCCATCCCATAATGAGCCAACGTCGAGCTACCTGTCCAATTACCACCCACATATATTAAAATGCGATTCTTTATCTCAGTAAATACATTTGAAGGGACAGATGGAAACAGAGTCAGATGTCAAAGAAATAAATCCAATGATAGCGGTAGTCTTAGTGGACATGTGTACCCAGTTCAAATAATGAAGGAAAATGAGTGCATCTTCGAGCAAATGAAGAGACAAATGAAGCGCCAACACATCAAATCATAAATCAACAATATCTACATGTTGTTATTTCATTTGTATGGTATTCTATTATAGGAAGTCCAACGGTTTTCAGTTGAGACAATTTTTGTATAAATAGATAGATTTTAGATCTATTCTAGGTTGCTTCTTGCTGAATGTAAAAGATAAACTCTTTTTGAGTATTACTACAAGTGCAGACAAAGATTCTATTTTTCGTTCAATTTGAATTATGTGTTCCCTCTGTGTTTCCATTTCTCTGAATTTCTTTCTGTAATTATTGAAGAGTGATTGATTGAAATTTAGTACTACATCTATTGTCATCATATTATACCAAGGGTTCATTCAGTAAACAAATTTTCCTATGTTATTACTGTGAGAAAAACAATACCTTTGATCTATGTGATTTATTACATTTTTATATCCTGTTAAAGGGTGCATCTTCTACTTTTCTTCTACTGTGAACAAGGTGAGAATTATCTGTAATTGATACCTGAATTTGTTTAATAGTTTTGTAAATATTTCTACATCATTTGACATTATAATTGCGACTCATATAACGAGATACAACCTTTGTACTATCTTATTATTAATTGCATTTAAAGATTATTTCTCAAAAAATTGAAGCTAGAAAAAAGCACTCATAAAAACATTTCATTTAAAACCTTTGATACCTGACATTATTCTTTGAGCCTTAGAGTCAATCTCAGGAACAATAGGATCATTAGTCAATTTGGTCAAGTATGGGATTTTAAGAGATTCCAAGTATGACGTGGATGGGGATGTGCCATCCATGGTATGATGTGGTTGAGAATATGTTCCTCGTGAGGATGGTTGGGAGTTTTTACCTTGCGTAGAAGGTTGGGCTCCACCTCCTTGTGGTGGAGGACTAGTAGGTGATTTGTTCTAGGTAATGGTTCCTAGAAAGGTGGATCCAAGAAAGGCTAATCCTATAATTGTGCAACTTACTAGTGTGTGTGATGGTTGTGTTGATGTGTCAGAAAAATTGGGGACACCTCCCAAAATTGGGGGGAGGTTTCTCAAACATCGAGACCGATGGGGATGTTGTGGTTCCCCTATGGTTATATAATATATGTGGATGTGTGAAAGTGGTGGTGGGGATAAATAATAGAATGAGTGCTTTGAAAAACATATCAACAATGTATTTTAAAACTCTATGTAATCAAATGATGGAAATGATACATAAACTAAGTAACAATGTAAGATGGTTGATGGTATCATCCACCATAAACTATGTATGATGGAAATCATACATAAACTAAGTAATAATGTAATATGGTTGATGGTATCATCCACATGGGGGAAAAATAAAATGCATGTTTCGTAATAGACCTATCATCCTTCATATCAAATAATATCGGGCCTCCAAAAAATCACTCAACAATGGGGCCATAACCCACCCGAGGAGAAGCAAGTGAAGGGATGAACAATCAGTTATAATAAGGGATGAAAGGGGCATATCCTGAAAGTAGTGGCAATATTTACCAACCATTCAAAATCTGATTGAGGTGCGATCATAGCCCACTACCACCACCTTGGGTAGATAAAACCTATAATTGACCACTGAGTCACCTCGATCAAGAACACCATTTATATTTTTGGCCTCAGAAATCGGTCACATGCTAGATGCTTTCCAAGGGTTTGGTGACCCAAGATGGCACGCACAGAACAAATGGACCTCGACCTTCGACTCTTCATGGGTGTCTCCCTACCTTATGGTGTATGAATACTTGATTGGGAGGATTTTGGTACCCTATTTCACAGTTTTATAACTTTCAATGAGAAAATGATATTGGGGATTTATTTGGATACCTATCCCCAAAATCATAACATAGACTATAATTTTCTTTTGGTTCCTCCTATGGAGGTTAGAAAATGTGTTGTTTATGATTGATTTTTAGGATATGAAAGTAGGCTGTGAAGTTGGGATCATGGGACAACTTCATTGTTTGAAAGTGGTGGGACCAAAATATTGGATCTAAACAAATGAATCCCTTCTGATCCTCCCATATTTCTTATGGGCGCGGGAAGAAGAACATACTACGGTTTCAAGTCTCTAGTAAAAATATTTTGAATATGTGGTGATGTTGTGTGAAACAAGTGAAAGTGTATAATGGTTTTCAATAAGTTCATGAGAAATTTTTTAACATGTGGATATCGCTTGGTCCTTTACAAATCTTGTTTACTTCTAACTTACTAAGATTCATAAACAATCCTTGCAAAAATTGAAAAAACCCTGGGTAACTAGCATGGTGGACATGTGAATCCTTACTCTTGAGATTTTAATCTACCTAGATTGTTATCTAATCTAAGAAATATTTGAAACTATCCTAGATTGTAGACATGTTGGCATGTATGTGCCCTTATAAATCCTTAAACTTCCTAGGTTGTTTTCTCTAAAAATTTGAAACTATCCTAATATTTTGCACATATGGGAATGTGTGGGCTCTTACAAATATTTTAGATTATGTTTCAGTAGGAAAATAAGAGGTATTGACCTCTCCTAAAATGGTTGTTTTAGTTGCATGAAATGAGAAAACCAAGAGGTATTCGCATCTCCTAAAGATTGATTTTTGAGAGGGAGATGGAGATTTATTTTAACAATCTCTTTTTCTGATTTTCATGGTCACACTAAGGTGCAAGGAAAGAGCATACTCCAAGATTGTTAAAATATTCCTTAGTCCTGATTTAGTGTGATGAATTGCAAAAGAAAAAAAGTCTTCCAATGCTTTTAAGATTCAAATGCTATACTAGGCCATCCACATGGAAACAAAGGAAGTAAAAGGTGTAAAGGTTCTTTTTTACCCCCCTAAGTGACTATGTGGGCTAATTATCTACGTAAGAGTAAATCCAAAACCTGTTTTCTATGGATTTTACAAAGTGCATAAAGTAAACCTTATATAGCTGGTGAAAATGGGCTCAACAAGCCTTACAATTTGAAAAAAGAAGACTTGTGCATGGTTATGCAGTGATACATTCATGCACTTTGCACAGCTGGTGAGTGTAGACAGTGCATGGAACTACATGGTTCATGTGGCTATTAGACCCGAACATGCACACATGCAGAGAAATGGTGGGCCGAAAATTTGAAATGAATTCAACCAACACATGGCTGAATTGCATTGTCTGAAGGGTAGGATAGACCGGTTTTGGACCCTACAAACACAATAAAGTGAGAATAACAACTCTAATAGCCTACTTGAGGATGAATTTTGATTCCAATTCCAGTATGGTCACCAATCTGTCTGGGAATTTTGATCACAATGGTGAGAAAAAATAGATCCCTTTCATTGCCTTGGTAAACCAACAAAGCAACACAAAACAATGGTTAATAGGTTAGTGAACCCACAAAATATAAAACAACAAATAAATCATGATAGGAATGACAAACAATGGAAACTAAATTAAGCAAACATTAACAAAGGATGCATCAAATTTAACACCAAGAGTGGTTACCCAATAGAGAATGGTCTTTGAAATTGAGAACATAAAGATGAGAAATGTGGGATTTATGAATCCCCTATTCCTCCTAGGGAGGGCTATTGAATCCCTAAAATTATATCTATTACTCTCCTATTTTGAATTGACAATGGTGAAGAACACTATTTCAGAACTATCCAAGATGTGGAAAGATTTCCCTATGTTATACTTTCCCAATCTATTCTTAAGAGAACAAATGATTTCTCTAAGAGTATTTGGACAACATAACAATGCAATGAACTTCTTCCATTTGTTCATACAATGGCCCTCTATTTATAGAACCATAACAAGGTATTTGATAGCTTGTTCCAAGTGTGAATGGGATGGATTTTTAGGTAAATCCAATCCTTTTAGTCATCCCAAGGAGAGATTTTAGGTCGATCTTGCAGTATTTTCTTGAATTACTTCACCCTGGAAGTGGTTGAGGCCAAACCAAATTCATAAATTCATTGTTTATGCATCCATGCATGTTTTTTCATGCACAATCAAGTGGGACACACACCGTGTGAATTTTGATTTGTTTTGGCCTACAAAGATGTGAGTGTGCTAAATTTGTTGGAAGTGCGTGCAAATTTATAGGTCTTTTACATAGGTTTGATCACCTTGCTAGAATTGGTTCTGTAAATGTTGGAAGTATGTTGTATCTATGTTGAGTTTTTCTTCATCCATTGTCTGCATTGATATGATGATTTTTTTGGTGACAACACACATCTAATAAGAAAATATAGATACGACTAGGCCACAAGTAATTCTAGTTGCCTAAGGCAAAATGTGGCATTACATACACCCATCCTTCAAGAAACATAGTCCCAAGGGTGTGGTAAAAAAAATTAGGGAATATATTTTTGTAAGGTCTTTGCATCCTCCCAAGTAGTATATCCTAGGATATACTTGTCCCGTTGGACCTTGACATGGTCTACCAAAAACTTCCTAAGCTGTCAGACCCTACGGTCCAATATGCGTAATGGTTCGACCATGATGGTTCATGTATCCAAGACCTGCAATTCCTTCCAATTTAGCTTGTGAGATTCATCAACAACATAATGTCATAGAATAGATATATGAAAAACATCAGGAGTTTTATGCAAGTGGGATGACAGTACGAGGCGATAAGAAACAAGTCCAATTCTCTACTTGATTTTAAATAGTCCTATAAATCGAAGTGACAACTTTGTCCCTTTCCCAAACTAAATGGTACTCTTATTAGGCTTGATACAAATAAAAACTTTATCTCCCACTTTATAAATTCGGTCATTCCTATGTGCATCAACATAACGTTTTTGTCTATCCCGCACCTCCTTTAATCATTGTCTAATCTCAATCACCTACTCCTCCATATATTGAATCAATTTTGGACCTACTATCACTCAATATTCTAACCTTTCCAAAATCAATGGTGTCCTACATGGCCTTCCATACATATCTTGATAGGGAAACATTCCAATTGGTTTGTGAAAACTGTTATTGTAGGAGAACTCTAGAAAAGGTAGTTACTTCTCCCGATGGGTTTGATTATCCATAACATACATCTTGATAATGTCTTACATGACTTGATTTACTCTTTCAGTTTTCCCATCCATTTCAGGATGTTACACGATGCTCAAGTTCAAATAAGTCCCTAATGTTGACTACAAGCTTGTCCAAAACCTAGATGTGAATTGAGAGTCCCTATCTGAAATGATCTTCTTGGGTAACCCATGTAGACATATGAATTCAGTTATAAAATGCATGTCACATCAATGAAATTATAAGTGTCTCTAACTGGAATAAAATGTGTGTTTTTGGTCAACTTATCAACTATAACAAAAATGACATTACACCTATGCGATGTGAGTGGAAATCCCACAACAAAATCCATAGAAATGACTTCCCACTTGGACATAGGAATAACATGTGGTTGTAGGAGACCTGTTGGTTGATGGTGATTAGCCTTTACTTGATGTCATTCAAGACACTTAGTAAAGAAATGGACTACAACATGCTTCATGCCTGCCCAGAAGAAAATATTTTTCATGTCTAGATACATTTTCTTAACACCAGGATGTGCATAGTAAAGTTATCTATGTGATTCCTTGAGTATGATTCTTCAAATATCCCCAGCCTTGGGGATTTACATCCTTCCATGGTATCTCAACAATCCATCTTCTTCAAGGATATATGCTTCAAACTTTGACTCTAATGGTCTCCCATTATGGAGGGATGAAATAACTTTTAAATACCAACTAACTCCAAGACGTTTCCCCAACACATGCTCCCTCAAACTAACCTTTAAGAGAACTAAGGAGAAGATATGTGGCCTTCTTCTCAGGAAATCCACGATCATATTCTCCTTTCCCTTTATGTATGAAATTCCAAAATCATACTCACTCATAAATTCACTCCATCCCCTCTACCTGACATTGAGATCCATTTGAATGAATAAATTCTTTAATCTTTCATGGTTTATTTGGAGCTCAAAGCTTCACCCCACTAGATAACACCTCCAAATATTTAGAGCTAGCATTACAAATGCCAAATCTAAATCAAGAGTCACATAAATCTCCTCATGTTTATTCAACTTCCTTGATGCATATTCTATTACTCCCCCATCTTGCATTAGCACGACCCCCAACCCTAACTTCGATGAATCCATGAAGACCGTGAAGTATTTTTCCATATCCAACACTTGTATAATTGGTGCATTGGTTATTAATCTCTTAATATTGATGAATGCAATGTCACATTCATATTTCCACTCATACCTGACTCCCTTGTGTTGTAAGCTGGTGATGGGTTTCACTATATTTAATAAACCTTCCACAAACCTTCGATAATAACCAAATATCCCCACAAATATTCTCATCTCATGATAATTCCTTGACATTGGCCAATCCATTATGGCCTCCACCTTTTCTAGGTCCACATAAATTCCTTCTCCCGGAATGATATGAACAAGATACTGAATCTCTTTCTGGAAGAAAGAGAACTTTGACAAATTTCCATAAAACTTGTTCTCTCTAAGGAATGGCAACACCACTCTCAAGTTTTCCTCATGTTCTCCTTCATTCTTGGAATATATGAGTATATCATCAAGAAAGACTTGCACAAAATGGTCTAAATACTTTCAGAATACACCAATCACGAGGCTCATGAATACTATTGGTGCATTGGTCAAACCAAAATGCACTAAAATAAACTCATAATTTCCAAACTAAGTTCGAAAGGAAGTTTTAGGAATATCTCCTTCCTTAATCCTTAACTGGTGATACCCTGATCGTAGATTAATTTTTGAGAAAATTGTTGCTCCTTTCATCCAATCAAAGAGATCATCTATTCGTGGTATTGGGTACTATTCTTCACTGTATCATGGTTCAATTCCATGTAATCTAAACACATTCGTAAGGAGCCATCCTTCTTCTCGACAAATATTACTGGTGCACCCAAAGGTGAGACACTGGGACTTATCATCCCTAAGTCAAGTAGTTCCTTCAACTGCATATTCAATTCACAAAGTTCTAGAGATGTCATCCTATACAATGTTTTGGAAATTGGCTCTACCCTAGGTTTTATCTTGATGGTAAAATCAATCTCCCACTAAGAAGGAAACCCTGACAACTCTTTTGGAAAAACATCCTTAGACTCAGAAAAGATTGGATACTAATCTATAGAGGGTTGTTCACCTTCATTGTATTCTTCCACTACATATAATCAATAACCATGCCTCATGCAATGTTTAACCTTCATTGTCAAGATAAAGTGTGGAGACACCTTTCTTTGTATACCATAGATCTCTATTGATCTTCCTTCATCATCTACACAAAACACCCTCTTCGTGAAAAAATATACCAAAGCTCGATGAGCTTCTAGCCAATTCATCCCAATGTTAAATCATACATCCCTAGAGTAGTGATGTACACCTTCAACCTAGTAGTACACATTCCCAGGTCTAGAATATAATTATCGATGCTAGCTCCTATCACTTGTTTTTCTCCTGAAGCCATCTTGAGTTGTTTAAAGTCATCATGCTCATAGGATGCCAACCCACACTTTTCTAATGCACATGGTGAAATGAAACTATTTGTATCATTAGAATCAAATAAAATTTTAACATTGATAGGATTTAGTGTACATGATGACTCAACCACAGTGGATTGATGTTTTTCCTGACGATTATTAATCATTGCATAAATATGATGGCTACTACTTTCCCTTCCCACTGGGGCCTTTCCCTCTCTATGTAGAAATCTTTTTTGTGACTATGGGAAGTCACGCTGGTAATGAGGTCCTCCACACCCCGAAAAAGTAATGCTAGACAAAAATTTCAAACTGCTCTGTGAAGGAATTTGAAATTAGTTCCTTCCCCTCGAACCCCTTCCCCTACTAACGGCTCCCCGAGAAGGTCGTGTACTTTCCTATGCCGCTACTGATGAGTTGGATGTTGCACTTGCTACCAATGAAATACCTACTATAAATTCTATAGGTGCAACTCTATATCCATAAGGAGGTGGCCTAGATTTTTCTCCTCTAGAGAAGGTCATAGGGGCCTTCCCCACAAATCTAGGTTGTTGTGGAATAATTGATCTCATACCTCCATTTAAGCTCATATTATCTTCTGCATAACCAACAATTTCAACTTCTTCAGCCACTGACGATAGTTTCCACATATACACCATGGCCCTTATATTTGGATTTAATCCACACAAAAAATGATCTTCTTTCCATTGATCGATATACATGTATGAGACATACTTGACTAACTCCATGAATCTGATTTTGTACTCTTCCAAAGTTTTGTTTCCCTAAATTAGAGCATGAAATTCTCTTGCTTTTTGTTCCTAATAGTAAGTAGGAAAATATTTTCTTCAAAACCTTTCCTCAAAAATATCCCAAGAGATGGTATCCAATGTAAGGTGCAATTGCCTCTCCATATTACCCCACCAATTCAAGGAATTGTCTCTCAACTGAAATATTGCTATATTGGCCTTAGATGTGGAAGCATAGTTTCTCAAGGAAAAACATCTTGTCATTCCTTCCAACCATGCCTCTACATGTTAACTTGAATGACCCCTGACAAACTCTAGGATTTTAATTTTATACATTTCTCTAGTGATGTCACCCAGTGGAGGTCCTCTCTCTGAGTCCCTCGACCCTTTTGTTTTACTCACTCCAGATGGTGGGATCTCCACTTCCACATCTGCTGACCGATGTCCCTTTAATGTCTCATTAATATCCTTTAAGGAGAACAATATGAGATCTAGTTTGAGTCATGGTGGTGCCAGTGGTAACACCAGTAGTCCCTTAGATGATTCCCCCCAACCTCGATTTTCCCAAGTCCTAACCACCTTGAATAACTGAATTTTCATCAAACCAAAGGATTATCAGGAAAGGGTTAGGGAATTATAGGTTTAACTCAAACTTATACTTGCAAACATAGGGTTAGGTGTAAGTTTCTTTATACTTGTTTGTAAACATACATTACTCCTATAAGGTAAGTGGTTACATGTCAGGGTCAAAGCATCTAAGATTTGTAACTTCATCTAGGTAAGATACTATCTCTCTCGCCTTTCTAGCTATACTAGCATTGCATCTAACTTATATCATTAGTGAGTATTAAATATTCCCTTTTCATAACCCATCTAAGTCCTTATAATTTTTAAAATTTATTAATGTGATTTTAAACATAATGTTGTTTAATTACTATAAACCAAATAACCGATTGTCATAGGTTAAACCTTTAACCTAAGTTTTAAATTAATCACCCTTAACATTATTATTTTTTTTCCTCAGAAAAATTCATAATTTTATTCATCCAAAGAGAACCAAAATTACATTTTATAGTTGCATGAAGTACTCCCCAATCATGGGTAAAAGCGGGTGAAAAGAACACCAAGTTCATTCATTGATCCATGGTGCACCGAAGATACATCAAAAAAATCACCCAACTAGAGGATGAACAGGGAAATCCCATCAGGGACCATGACAAAATAGTAGAGGAACTGACCAACTACTACAAAGACCTCCTAACAAAGCCCATCAACGACATAATGCCAACGATCTGCAAAATCACCAGAAAAATAATCTCCCTAGTCACTCAAGAACATAATGAAGCCCTAACGATACCCATCACCCAAGAGGAGGTGGATCAAGAAGTTAAATAAATGATCCCAGGTAAAGCTCCAGGTCCAAATGGGTTCACGATAGATTTCTTCCATTATTGTTGGCCAATGGTCAGAGAAGAAGTCTTCCAAGTGGTGGAGGAATCAAGAACTTTAGGGAAAGTTCTCTCAGCCTTCAATGCCACTTTCATCTCGCTCATCCCAAAGGAGGAAAGAGTAATGCATTCTAATCAATACAGACCGATACCTCTTTGCAATATCATCTACAAAATTATCACTAAGGTCATTTCCATGCATCTCAAACGAATTCTTCTGTACATAATCTCCAAAGAGAAAGTTGTCTAAGTGGAAGGCAGGAAAATCATGGACAATGTCATACTATCTCATGAAGTCATCCACTCACTAAAAACAAGAAGGACTCTAGGTATCCTCATCAAACTCGACCTTTTGAAATCTTTTGACATAATCAACTATAAATACATGCACTCCCTCCTTGAGGCCTTTGGCTTCGAAAGTCTTTGGGTGGCTTGGATCATGAGGTTCACTTCCTAAAATTTTTTCTCTATATTAGTCAATGGGTTTCCCTCCTAAAGTTTCTCTCCCTCGAGAGGTATTCGACAAGGGGACCCCCTCTCCCCCTTTGTCTTTGTTATAATGGAGGAAGGATTGGGGTGCTACCTCAAGGCCTCTATTTTGGAGGGATCCCTTAAAGGTCTACCTATTCACAACATCCATCCTGCCCCCTCTCATAGCCAATTTGTTGATGACACCCTTCTGATGAACACACTGATATCCTAGGAAGCCATTAAGCTCAATTCAATCCTAACAAACTTCGTTGAAGCTTCAGGAATGGCCTTAAACCTTGATAAATCACATCTCTATTTCTTCAACACCCTAGTGGTTATTCAAAATCACATGTCTCGAATTCTGGGTATCCCCAAGATCTCCATTTCATCCAATTATATAGGCGTTCCCCTCATAGGAGCGATCGTCTGTAATATCTCCCGGGACAGTTTACTGCTAACCATATCCAACAAGCTCAACAACTGGACCTTTATATCACTTAACCTTGCAACTTGATTGGTTCTTTTAAAATCTGTTCTTCAAGATCCGCCAACCTACCTCTTTACTACTCTAGCAACATCCCATTCTGTCATCAGGGCCATTAGAAAAATCCAACGCAACTTCTTGTGGCACGAACATCACCCAAACAAAAAGTGGGCATTGGTAGGGTGGGACAAAATATGAAGGCCTAAAGCCTTAGGGGGACTAGGGCTTTGAGATCCAAGGAAACTCAATCGGTTAAAGGGGGAAAAACTTTGGTGGCATTGGCTCAAGTACCCCATAGAAATCTGGGCAAGAATCTAGAAAAGAAATTATTCTCCCATTGCCAGAGAAGCGCAACTAATTATATTCAACGATCAGGATCAGGGATCCAATATTTGGAACATAGCCTGGAACAATCAAATGCTCATACAAAAGCATGCTTTACGGGATATTCATAATGGAGAACACTCCTAGTTTTGGCAAGACTCTTGGAAAAAACAACCACCTCTAACCACCTTTGAAGACCTCATCCCCCTACATCAAAAAATGTAGTCCAAGGACTCCCTGCATGTAAATGATCTATGGAAATAAAATGATTAGCACTAGCCATGGAACAACTGGAAGACTGAACCTCATGAACTTTACATTCATATGGAGCTGGATGTATAGGCCTAGAAATATTGTGCAAATAAGAGGAAAATACACATTAGGGAGGGCCCAAATATACTCATATGGGGGCACTCCATAGAAGGTAGTTTCTCAGTCAAACAAGATTATTATCTACATGAAAATTACCAGGAGAAACCAAGGGATAAAATCTGGGGCAAGATCTAGAATCCAAAATTCTGGTCGAAAGTGTCAATATTCTTATGGCTTATCGTCCAAAACCACATACTTGGTACAATCTTCCGAAATGTGGATTTGTAGGCCCCTCAATATTTCCCCTCTATTAGCAACAGGAAGAAAGGATGGAGCACCTATTCAACCTCTACAACTATAGTGAGATCATCTGGGATATGGGAGCACAACTAATGCGTCGCTCCAACAGAAATCGAGCTAGCATCATAAGCACAATGGAGAGTTGGGACTTGATTTCCTATCAAAATCCAATCTTGGATCACATCTGGCATCTTTTGCTTTGATTCACAGTATGGAAAATATGGAAAGAAAGAAAAAAAATGTTTTTTTGCTCGACGACCTCCCCCGCTCTCTCAACCTGGGAAATAATTATGAACCTGATTCGAGAAATGATTAAAATTGGGTAGTGGACCCAGGAGGACCTTAATTGCAATCCTGGAGAAATTCATATCCTACATGCCTGGAAACTTAACCTCACTGGTGAAAAACATAAAAATTGTGTCACTAGAAACAATAGCATCTCATGCACTTGGTCCCCCCTAACCCCTCATTTTATTAAATTGAACTTTGATGACACTTCAAAAGGGAATCTAGGACCATCGAGCTTTGGTGCGGTCCTCCGAGACGAGGAGGGGAAAATTCTACATTATGCAACAGGCTATCTAGGACTCAACACAAATAATGCAATAGAGCTCTGGAGCCTTCTCAGAGGGATCAAGCTAGCAACATACCATGACTTACACCAGATCATAGTGGAGGGCGATTCCTATATCATCATCTAGATTTCACTAAAATCATTCATGGGTCACACCCAGTTGGAGACTCTCAGGATTGCTGGAAGATTTCAAATCCTTCTTACATCCCAATCTCACCCTTATCCACTCCCATGTGAAAAGAGAGGCAAACAATATAGTTGAATTCCCTCGCAAACGAGGGCGTGGATTCCATGGAGGAGCTATTCCACCGGAGTGCACAAACCTCTCCTCGGTTCGGGTTATCAGACTACTTTTTGAACTTAGCCAGAAAATATTATTCGGTCCCGGATGGGGTGCCACATATCCTACCCCATATCCAAGCCATAAATATGGCAGGCCGTCACCCTTCACCTCAGTCTTGAATGAAGGGAGACCATTATTTCCTATAGAGAAGGGGAGGAAAACTCCCTCGAGTGAGGATAATGGTGACACCAAGGTGTAATGGAAGAGGCTGGATAAGTATATGGGTCATGTCGATTCAAGGCTTATCTCTCCTTCTTGGATGGGGTTGGCACTAATCTCTCATGCTCCACCACCCTGCCTTCTTTGAAAAAGAGACTTGCGAGAAGTGGATTTTCATCACGGTCACCCAATACATTCTCAGTCCTCCTAGCCTAGCCATGCCGAGGGAGAGGGGAAACCCAAGGTGTGGCCCAGCCTGGTCTAATTTAGTAGCCCAACAAAGATAAGTGTAGCAGCTGGAACGCGCCCTGTCCATAGCTCAGACTCAACATTTGGAGAAGCCAAGAACTCTACTAATGGCATACGTTGATGAGGAGACTCCGGAGGAGCCCATCCATCACAGTTCAGAATGATTTGTAGTTCCCCATCCATAACACATTGAGCAAAAACTCCTAAGCAACCATGGAGGGCTCCACTTGTATAATTGAGGAGGAATTCCTCCACTTGGATTCAAATTCTTCAATTCAGGACACCAACAACCAAATTGTGACAGAGGCAAAGACGATCAAGGTGGAGGACATGGGAACCGCGTAGGAGGACATGAACGCCGCGGTGGAGGGACACCTAGTCTTGGTGCCTCCACTTCTCACTGTACTCCCTAATTTCTTCCCTGCTCTGCCACCTTTCTTCAACTTGGAGCAACTTGAGCTCATGTTTGAGCTAAGGATCCAAATGGCAGACCAAATCCACTGGTACACCCTCATGGGTTAGCGAATCGACATGATTTATGATGAATTATCAAATGCACTGGAAACTCAACATTTCCTGACCTGTGCAAGGCCTTTTGTACTCCATCCCAAGGAATACCCTCTCACTGGAGCTCCTGATGGCATACCCCTAGGTGCTAATGTGTAATTTTTAGTTCTTTGCTATGGATACCTCTTACAATCTCTTCTCATCTCTCTGTACTAGGACGATGTAGTTTTACAATTTTGTGCTCTTTTTTCAATTGGTAGTTTATCTTAGATGCTTAGAACAATTCTATAAGAACATGAATCTGCCACCTGCTCTGGTTTCCATATGGCAGGGCAGATGGAAGATAACTCTTTTGTCTAAAAGTATCACAGTCTGCCACCTGTTCCAGTTTACGCTAATTTGGCAGAACAAGTGGTACACTAATGACATGTGGCATTTTTGTATTATATAAGCATAGTAATAGGAACAATCTTTTTTATTTACAAAAAAAAAATCATGGGTAAAAGAGCAGAAAATAAGAAGCTAGAGAGGGCCCATAGCTAACTACTAAGACTCTGGGTATAGTTACAATAATAAGGAATGGTAAGATCATGCATATAAATTAAAATACATAATTGAATGCCTGAGAAGGACCACAAAGTGCATATCCACATATCAATACTACACGCCCAAAGGATGGGCCTCAAAGCTCTGACCCAACCACTGAAGAGAAGTATAAAAAACCAGCAACAACAACACCAAGCTCCAGATCCCAAGTCCAAAGACCCATAACCTGGCCACCAATGCATCGAGAGAGGGAGCCATCGAAAAGAAGAATCCCTCAACGGATCAATTTGAGGGGCATAGAACCACCCATCATGACAAAATCCAAAGCAAATATAAAAGTCAAACCAGACAACTTTTACCACAACCAAGCTAAGGGTCGTGAAACTTATTACATCGATTTAGTTTTTTTAAGATATAGTTTACGTGTAACCATTTTGTTTTTGAAATATACTAATTTCAAAAATATATATATTATTGTTTCACTATCAGACTAGATTACAAGGTCTAACCTCAATAGATTCCAATGAATGAATCTCTTGAGCTAACCCTTAGGGCCAATATTAATGATCAAATTTCATTTCTGATTTCACATTATAGATTTTGTTTTTGTTACTTATCTAACCCATATAACTATTTATGTTATGTCTTTCTTGCAGGTGAGTACTCTTACCATTTATAGGTGGTTCGAAACATGTGGACAGGCCTAGCAAGTGTGCAACCATGGTGCTAAATTCCCATGTAGGGTTACACAACAACACTTTTTTTTTTTAAATGTATAATATAAGGAGGTACCTGTATGGGTCAGGCTCCCCAACTTGCCGGTTCACTGCTGGAACTATGAAGCTCTGCAAAATATAGGGAATGGAATAGGGAAATTCATTGATAAGGCCGACAACAAGTCCATCTACAACTGCGCTAGGATATGTGTTGAAGTGGATCTTGAGGTAGGGCTCCCGGAGGCGGTGAAGCTTACTGTGGGCAACTGGACTCACTACCAGAAACTTGATTATGAACACCTTCCCTTCAAGTGCAGATCCTGTCAAGAGCACGGACACTTCCAGAGAAATTTCCCAAAGAACCAAAGCCCAGAAAAGGAAGATGTTGAGGGCTGGCAAAAGGTCAAGAAAATCAAACCAGGTCCTAAATTCAAAGATCCAAGGCTAGAGCAGGCGAGCCAACCATCATCTTCAAAGCCAAATCCTTAGAAGGCACCTCTGAAAGAAGGGGCTAACAAGCCAAAGGAAACCATGAAAGAACCATTTGTTATAGTCACTCAGTCCTCGCCAGCCCCAGAAAATCCGACTCCGGTCAATGAAACCCCTCTAGTAGATGAATCCACAAAGTCGGATGAGGAGCACATCCCTTTAGACTCCGAAACGAGTGCAGATACAGATGAGGGGGCCACAGAGACCAGCAGTTCTGTTGGAACCCCTGAGAAGGCCCCTAGAGGAAGGAAACCAGAGAGGAAAAAAAGGGAGGAGAAATCTTACAGGGATGTCACTGCGGGAGTTCAGCATACCATCCCAGCTATGATAGAAACTAGATCCTCAAAAAAAGGCAAGGCTTCGAAAGGATCCACCCCCCCCC
>SNQJ01S0032610.1:0-27515 GCA_010110895.2 Picea sitchensis
TATTTGTAATATTATCAGTATTGTGCATGATTGCTTCTTCTTGTATTCCTCAATGATTTATCCAAGATTTGACATTTTTATGTCATCCCCGGTGGCTTTAGCTAGAGTTTGAAGAAATTTTGGGAAGCCTCTTGTCATTTGTTTATCTTGTTCTTGTAAGTTAGGTACCTAACCATAGAAATTCCCTCTATGAGGGAAATGCTTAATTCTATGAGGAGGACAGGATAGGGTGATTCCCTCGATTTTTAGATTATAAGTTATAAAATTATTTTCCCTCAATGAGGGAAATGATTGCTTCTATGAGGAGGGTAGGATAGGGTAGGGTGATTCCCTTGATTTGTAGATTATAAGTTATTAAATTATTTTGGATTGGTTCTATAGGATTATTAGTTTCTTACCTAGGTCATAGGGACTCTTCCCCACAAGAACAATGTCATCAACATAAAGAAGAAGGATGATGACTATACTAGCGAGACTTGAATCCTCTAGACAATCTTCTAAGTTATTAATATATATGACGAAAAGGGTAGGGGATAGGGGATAACATTGTTTGACCCTTATATTAGAGTTAATTTCTTCATTCCATACTTAGCCAGTTTTTGGATCGTGGGTTCTTAGGCTGTCGGTTTCAAAAATGGGCCTCTGTTGTTCAGTGCCCTATACAAATTGCCAAGCGGGCTTGCAAGCTATACAAACTTATTATAAAATAAATAATGTCTGTTACATATCTCTGGAAATTACATCAACATTTAAAACATCAACGTCGCTGAAGACCAAAAAATTAGCATACAATAGGAATTTTGCACCCAACAATTCTGTCATATACATGAGACAGTAATTTATAGAAGATTATAACATTGTACGAAGATTTATAGTAATTTGTGTAATGCTATAAAACTTCATACATTTTGTATTGAACAATTACAAATTTGCGGGTTGGCGGAGTCTCGGGTTCACACTTGTCATGTCCAGTGTGTTACGAGATAAACATTTTTCACCAAAGACTTCCATCATATACATTTTGCAGTGAAAAATTCCATGATATACATGACACAGAGAAATTTATAGAATATTATAACGTTGTATGGAGATTTAAAGTAATTTATGTAATGCTATAACATGTCTTAGTTATTGAATAGTATAAGCAACTTTTTAAATTTTATTCAATATATTTTTTTTATAAGTAAGATTGAATAAAACTCTGTCAAAATGAAGGAGTACAAAGAATTTACATGGTTTCAAGCTCAAAATACTAAGCTGCCCTGAGGAAAAACTAGCTCAGCCATCCAAGCTACTTCATAACTTAAATGTAATTGTCACTGATGCAAAAAGAGTTCAAAATTCTGGCCCGTAAGGGTGAGCGCTAGAACTGTGGAAAGTGTAGATAGTGTAATTATAATAACCATGGACAAATCCATGAAAGGTCGGCATGCACATGACAAGACAACAGACAAAAATGACAGACATCACCGGTATGGGATGTAGCGCGGCGACACAGCCATGCAAAAGGATCGAAATATCATGTCCCCGGGAGGAGGTGGCTCCTCCTGAACTGGTGTGTAGTCCACTTGCATAGCGTTCTTCGTCTCTGATGGCAAGTGCTCTTCCTTCTGGACATCCTCCGGGCGTGATGGAAGCCTCTAGTCCTCGCAGTTTGCAATTGCATGGACCAAATTTTTCAGTGGCAACACTAGTGTCGAGGTTGTTGTTGCTTGGGTTGTTGCTGATTGGGCTGCCTCTAGTGTGAGGAGATGAACACCTTATAATGCGGAGAGAAACTACAGGAATCAAGAGGCTTTGTCATCTAGGATTTGTAGGCCGAACCAGAGGTCGTCCATGTCCCGACATAGGTTGAATACTAGGCTCTGCACCATTGCAAGGCCTTTTTGCCACTCACATTCTGGGTCAGCATTGGAACCCGCTCGAGATTGGGGTTTTCGTCATGAATTTTGATTGGCTTTCGGACCATCCATATGAAATTAAGTGTCGTGCAGCTGGTCTTGAAGCAACTAGATGGCCAGATATTTGGGAGGGGACAAAGGGCCTGGGTGTGAAATAGATGTCGAATTGGCTAAAGGTCCTGGGTTGTTCTTCAGTGAGGCCCCTGAGAAGTCCATCTCTTACATTTTGTTGGCAAGGGACATAGGAAGGGGCGAGAGAGATGTGGGAATTTGAGTCGACTGACTCGGGGAGGAGGACGAGGTGGCCGAAGAGGAGGAGGATAACAGGGAGGGAGCAAGCGGGGGACGCAGGATCAGGCGAGGTCGATTTGACTGGTAGGTTGGTCAGCCTTTGGTCTTCCCTCGTAGACGGGGCATCTACAAGACAGTGAGAGAGAGAAAACGTGGCAGAAACAGAGCAGGGCAGGATAAATGTAGAGCAGGGAAAGGCTGGGTAGGAAGTCGAGCTCTAAGAAGAAAAAGCAGGAAAGAATGAGCCATCTAGACCCACTAGAGTAATTGAAAAGGGTCGAGCAGCTGGTGAGGTTCCATAAATGGCCGCACGCGAAGAGTAAAGGTGCAACGAGGGTGTTGGTCCGTCGAAAGGATGCGAAGGCAGAGCAGGTTGCACTGAGAGTAATGGCTCCATGCCTCGAGCGAGATAAACTTGAACTGATTCGGAAAATGTTAGTGAGTGGCACGCAGTCATCACATCGTCAGCACCACCGAGTATCACTCCTAGCTGCTCCGCTCGACACGTGTACTCTACTAGCACCCCATCTGTGAGAAACAGAATAAATGTGAAGGAGTACAAACACGTGGGTAGGAAGCTGAAGTACATGGGTACGTGGGCAAAAAGCCAAGAAAAATAGTGGTAATGTGGGTTACATAGGTTTCTTGACAAAAAACATCAAAACAAATTAGCATTCCTGCACACAATAGAAATTGAAATTTATGAAATGAAACGTTCTTGAATAGCATAATTTATACCTACAAAATATGTAATTTTACAAGGCGGAGTCCTGATTCAATAGTTAGCGAGCTTTTGGATGGCAGCTTCTCGGGATGTTTCTATTCTTTTGTGCCCTACAAAAAGCAAGGATAGTTTTGCGATTTACAAATTGACAATCGTAGTTGCGAACTATTAGAATCTTAAGGGCATGGTGTCCAAAAAAATTATCGTTTCTGAAGTACTATTATTTAGATATGCTTTGCATACAATCATGGAGAAAATACACAGAAATAGTAGTAGTGCACTGGTGCGCTGAAATTTAGGCTTTGTTGTTCTATGGCCTACAAAATGCACCCAGATTTCAGCGACATACAATTTGACAATTGGAGTTGTGGACTATTTGATATTTAAGGGCATACGTATGTTACAAAGAAGAGATGCTAGATACCAAATATGTAATTTGATTAAGTAGATATATAGACCATTATGGTTGTCGGGTTGATAGGCTGAAAATTGTGCTCCCATAGGTTCGTGGACAAAAGCATAAAAAGACTACCAATACAGAATTAGTTTTCTTTAAAACAAAGGCACATAAGCTTCATTCCGGGTTGTTAGGGTGGTGGGATGAAAATTGGGCTACTTTTGTTTTGTTGCCTACAAATAACACCGAGAGTTCTGCAAAATACAAATTGAGATAGGGTTTTGCAGACTAGTTGAATTTTTGGATCTCAGATTCTCAGGTTGTCGGGCTGAAAATTGGTTTTCTCTTGTTCCATGCCCGACAAATAGCACTCAGACTTCCACGATATACAAATTGATAAGTAGTCTTGTGGACTATTTAAAATTTTGGATTGCGTGTTCTCGGGCTAGGGGGATGAAAATTGGCCTTATGTTGTTCTGTGTCCTACAAAAATCAAATATGTAGTTTGATGAAGTAGATATATAGAGCATGCACGAAAGCTTCATTGTGGGTTTTCGGGATTGCGGGCTGAAAATTGGGCTTCTGTTGTTTCGTGGCCTACAAATACCACCGAGAGTTCTGCGATATACAAATTGACATGCTTCTTTGAGGACTACAATTTTTGAATGGCGGGTTCACTATCTGGAGGGCTAAAAATTGGGATTCTGGTGTTTTGTGGCCTACAAATAGTCCATAGAGTTCTGCGATATACAAATTGACAAACAAACTTGTACATGTTTTTTCACCAGTATCATTCTTATTTATGTTCTTCCATGCCCTACAAAAAGCAAGGATAGTTTCGTGATTTACATATTGACAATCAAAGTTGCAGACTATTAGAATCTTAAGGGCATGGTGTCCAAAAAATTTAGCATTTTCGAAGTACTATTCTTTAGATATTATTTTCATACGGTCATAAAGAAAATACACAGAAATAGTAGTAACACGTTGGTGCACTGAAATTCGGGCTTTGTTGTTCCATGGCCTGCAAATTGCACCCAGAGTTCCGCGACATACAATTTAACAATTGGAGTTGTGAAATATTTGATATTTAAGGGCGTATGTATGTTACAAAGAAGAGCAGCTAGATACCAAATATGTAATTCGATTAAGTAGATATATAGACCATTGTGGTTGTTGGCTGACAGAATGAAAATTGTGCTCGCAGAGGTTCATGGACAAAAGCATAAAAGGACTACTAATACGAAATTAGTTTTCTTTAAAACAAAGGCACGGGAGCTTAATTCTGGGTTGTCGGGGTGGTGGGCTGAAAATTAGGCTACTTTTTTTCCGTCACCTACAAATAACACTGAGAGTTCCCCGAAATACAAATTGAGAAGCGGTTTTGCAGACTATTTGAATTTTTGGATCGCGGGTTCTCGGTCTGTCGGGCTGAAAATTGGTTTTTTGTTGTTTTGTGCCCTACAAATAGCACTGAGAGTTCCACGATATACAAATTGACAAATGGTCTTGCGGACTATTTGAAATTTTGGATCACGGGTTCTCAGGCTAGGGGCATGAAAATTGGCCTTCTGTTGTTTCGTGGCCTACAAAAATCAAATATGTAATTTGATGAAGTAGATATATAGAGCATGCACGAAAGCTTCATTGCGGGTTGTCAGGATTAAGGGATGAAAATTGGTTTTATGTTGTTTTGTGGCCTACAAATACCACCGAGAGTTCCGTGATATACAAATCGACATGTTTCTTTGAGGAATAGAATCTTTGAATGGCGGGTTCTAGGTCTGGCAGGATGAAAATTGGGCTTCTATTGTTCTGTGGCCTACAAATAGTTCGTAGAGTTACGTGATATACAAATTGACAAACAGACTTGTGGACTATTTGAAATTGAAGGCGCTCATGTCGAACAAGTTTAGCATTCCTGAATTAGTTTTCATTTTTACATATGTTGTTCGAGTAAAAATAAATAAAAATATTGAGATCTATTACATAGGCTGGTGGAGAAAAGTATGAAACAAATATGATTCCCGAATTAGTTTTCTTTAAAAAAGCGGCTTCTCGAATTAGTAATTTTTTATATCACGGGTTCTCAGGCTGGGGATTTGAAAAAATGCGTTTATGTTCTTTCGCGTCCTACAAATAGCACCAGCAGTTACGCGATATACAAACTGAGAATCATACTTGCGGAGTATTTGAATTTTAAAGAGATCGTGTCCCAAAAATTCAGCATTCGCGAATTAGTTTTCTTTACATAGGTTTTACATATGTTGGTGGAAAAGAGGGAAAAAAATATAGTACCAATGTTTGTTACATAGGGCGGTGGGTAGAAGGATGAAATAAATAGCATTCCCGAATTAGTTTTCTTTAAAACAGGGGCTCCTCGACACAAGAAATTGAAATTTATGAAATTATAGGTTCCTGCAGACTATAAACTATACATAGCAAATACATAATTTTTTAAAGTAGACATTTACTTTTATAGATACGAAATATGTACTTTCATAAAGTATGGGGATGAGATTTTATAGAACAATGATGGAGCCTTCATTCCATGTCCTACAAAGAGCAGGCAAAGATACGCGGTGTACAAATTGAGAAGCGAGCTTGCAGACTATTTTAATTTTAAGGGCCTTTGTGACAAACATTGTGCAGGACATGTTACAAAGATGCAAGAAATCACAGTCTATATATGTTTGAGTAGAAAGAAAGTAGTGAACACAATTTTACGACATTTATATAAAAAAATAATAAAATGTGTTACATATTGTTGAAAATTTAAAGAAACATATATATATATATATATATAAGTGAAATTTGATAACTGAAATTTGAGTAAGTGATTTATGTCATAGTCCATTCTGAAAATGAAAAATCTAGGAACACATAAAAGCAGGAGGAAAACTAGCCTTCCTGAATTAGAGCATAGACAGTGCCCTCATTCAATACTTAGCCAGTTTTTGGATCGCGGGTTCTCAGGCTGGGGACCTGAAAAGAGAGTTTATGTTGTTCCATGACCTTCAAATAGCATCGAGAGTTTCGTGATGTAAAAATTGATATTGGGACCTGTGGACTATTTGAATTTCAAGGGGCTCTTGTCCCAAAAATTTAAGATTCGGGAATTACTTTTCTTTATGTAGGTTTTACACACAGTGGTGGACAAATATACAAAAAATATAGTACCAATTTCTGTTACACAGTGTGGTGGACAGGAGGACCAAATAAATAACATTCCCGAATTAGTTTTCTTTAAAACAAGGGCTCGTGGATACAAGAAATTGGAATGTATCAAACTATAGGTCCCTGGAGAGCATAAATTGTACATAGCAAAAACATATTTTTTTATAGTAGATATTTACTTTTATACATACTAAATATGTACTTTTATAGATTATGTACTAAACCCTCATTCTATATAGTGTGACATAGCCCAGATTACATACTTAGGTAGTTTTTGGAGTGCGGGTTGTCAAGCTGGAGGGATGAAAATTGGAAAAAAAATGAAACGTGTTACATATTCCTGGAAATTTAAAGAAACATATATATGTGTGAAATATGATATGTCGAATTTGAGTGAGTGATTTATGTCATACTTTATTTTGAAAAAGAAAAAAATAGAATAGAGATAAAATAAACAGAATGACTTCACATTCAACATCGCTGAAGATAAAAAATCCAGAAAGACATAAATATATAAGGAGACAAACGAATAGTTTTATTTGGAATATATGAAAAAAATAATAGTTTGTTACATATCCCTAGAAATGTAAATTTGTTTGTCATATAGACTGGGATTGGTTCTCCTGCGGACCATAACAGAAATATGTACAAGAAATAGGAGTGTGGAAAGAAGTTGGACACACTAGAATGTAACACCTGAAAAGTAGAAATGGGAAGATCAGTTTTTGCCTATATATTTCTACTCAGAAAAGGAATAACTGGATTGATAAAGAAAGGACTATCACTATAACCTTACAGGGATGGTACGTATAAGTAATTTTTTTGTTTGGTTGGTGATACCTTTCACTGCTGGTTTTTGTGGGCAACCCGCTTCAATAACTAGATTGATACACAGAGGATTTATGCATTTGGCTATTGGATTTCATGGCTGATCCACTTCAAGTTATCTTCAATATAGCTTCTCAAGGGGGCAACGTTGATGTCATTGCAGATTCGAATGTTGAAAACTTCATTTTCTAATTCACTTAGATCAATTGAAATTTTACACATACCTTCATGAATGTCTCCATTCTGTAGCAAATACCCGACTAGCCAATTGTCCACCTCTTCTTCATGATATTCAACAATTCTGTAAAAAAATTCTAAAGACAAGGCCTTCAAATTATCAACTTGTTGATCAAAATATTGCTTGGTTAATGTCAGCGAGTTGAGGATTAAGATGGGGTCCTGGAATTCGTTTGTCTTTCCTGCTAAGTCTGTTTTGGTAAGCTATGTGAACAATGTTTCTTTCTTTGATATTTCTTGCTCACACGATTGCACGATTAGGCATAGGTTCTTCACTTTCTGTTTCCAGCATGCTTCTAATTGAGTGAGCCTTTTTTTGGATGGGATATCATGTTGTCTTCTTCTCATCTCTGGCATGTTGTTGACATGAAAGCCGAAAGGGATGACCGAGTGCACATAGAAAGTTTCTTCATTCTTTAAATCCATCTGCAGAAGTAGGAGCAAGTTATGTGCCCTACTCCCCAGGGAATCCATATTCTGTGATGTTTCCCAGGCCTTGGCAATCAGTTCTATTCTTTTGTTGATATTTCTCTCCACATATCCTCTACAGAATGCGAGGAAGCTATAGGACCCTTTTAGATTTGTTGCAGGGGTGCACATAGTCGCAGGCATGGCTATTTCTGAGGAACCGCCAAGCAATGGCATAGGAAACAAAGCTTCCTCTAATTCCCTAATCCGGTTCTTTAGTCTGGCATTTTCAGCTTCAATGACTCCAACGGAATCATGAAGAGAATCTATGGTTTCCTTGTGAAGTTCAGAGATTTTGGATGCATGCATATTGGCAAGGTCAAGTTCTGAACGATGTTTTATTTTCTTATTTTTTACATCTCTTTTTTCAATGATTAATTTTTTTGATTCGGTTTCAAAAACAATGCTCTGGAATACGAAGGATTCATCTTCGTCAAAATTTTTGGTGCCAACCATGTCCATTGAGAAGTCATACTAAATTGCATGTGCAGGCTGATCAAGGTTGCAAAATATGCTTTCTAGATCAGCGTCAAGATCCATGTTTTGACGATAAATTTTGGCTTGCTCCACCTCCCCTATAATTCTTTTTCCGTCCTTCTGCATGGGAAGCTCTTGAGGAATATGTTCATTGTATATATACAAATATGTTGTGGAGCTCCTAGCAGCAGTTTACGAAAAGGTCAGCTGGCTCCAGACGCTGCTTGAAATGAAGAAATGGAGGGGACAATATAACCCCCCGCAAACATTGTTTCAATGTGTGCAAATGGAAAATCTCCTCATTAATGACAATATCTATGCGTGTTGTATGGTGACCTGTTAGAAGTAAAGCATAGTTATTGCAAACTTAGAAGTGCAAAGGTAAGGGTTACGACGAAGAACATTTAAGGATTGGAGGTTTTGTGAACGAACCAAGATGGCGATGTGCGAACGACATTGCATGATATTTGAAATTAAGACTGTGGAGCAATTGGAGGTTTCATGAAGGAAGAAAGTTGGCGGTGTGTGAATGACATTCCATGGCATTTGAAATTAAAACTGGGAAGGGAGAAGAAAATTCTTTGCAAAAATTGCATTAATGCAAAAACTTCTCGAGCCTTGCATGCATCAATGACAGCTTAGATGGTAGTTGGACGATGAATTGTTAGCATTAAAGATTTATAAAGAAGACACACACACACACACACACACACACACACATATAAACAATGTTTTTTATTATGCACACGTGCGAAGGTAACGACCACGAGGAAGAGCAAGCAAGGAAGGAATGGCCAAGTCTGAAAGTGCATGGTTCGGGATCGCGGGTTCTCAGGTGGGCGAGTTCAAAAGAAGGCCTCTATTGTTCAATGTTCTACAAGTAGCACACAAAGTTCTACGATATACAAATTGAGAAGCGAACTTGTGGGCTAGCCGAAATTTGATAGACCATCTAGAGTTTCTGGATCATGGGTTCTCGGGCTGGCGGGGTAAAAAATGACGCTCTATTTTTCGGTGCCTTGAAAATATCTTATGATAATAAATTGAGAAGAGGATTTGCGAGGTGATCGGCTCAACATTCTACTCCAGGGTTGGTGGGCTCCCACCAATGAGAAATACATATTTGCGAGTTGTACATTGGGCCGATTTCCGCCATATAGAAATTGGGTTCTCGGGCTGACGGGTTCAAAATTTCCTAACCAAAGCAAAGGGCTTCGTCCAAGTCCCACTGTACATTTCATAATTCATGTGCAACACCAAGTCTGTGATTACCAGATCAATGTGTGTAGAAACGAGACAAAAGTAAATATGTGCCTTTATAAAGTATGGACATGAGATTTTATAGATCGTGTACCGATATCGCATTCCATACTTGCAGGTTATCAGACGGGAGGGGTAAAAAAATAGGCCTCTATTGTTCCGTGTTTTACAAATAGCACATATAGTTCCACGATATACAAATTGACAAGCGGACTTGCCAAGTGGCTGAGAATTTATAGAGCATGTACAGTTTGTGCATCACGCATTGGCGGGTTGGCGAGCGACATTTCATGATTTTTAAATTAACACTAGGAAGGAATAATATAATTCTTTGCAAATATTTATTTAAAGTGTATTAATAGGATATCTCCTCGATCCTTTCACCCATCAATGGAAATGTATACGATTTATGCACGATGAGATGTTAGAATTAAATGTCACTAATTTCATATTTAGAAACAAGATATATATATATATATATATAAACAATTTTTTATTATAAACAAGTGCGAAGGTCACAAAGACAGGGAAGAATAAGGAATGAATGGCAAGGTCTGAAAAACAGTTGCAACAGATTTAAAATAGGGTTACGGGGATACTCAGGAGAGGTGATTGTTCGACGATCAAATTTTATGTATCGGAATTTTTGACTGTAATATGTGTAAAACGGAAGAGAGTATGATGGGACAGTTTAGTGACAGTTTTGTATATTTGAGGAATTCCGAGAAAGTGGCTAAGTATGGGATAGGGAAACGGTGGGTCAAACTCGTTTTTGGAATCGAGGATTGAATATTTTGTGGATGGACCAACCCGATGACGTGCAAATGACATTCCATGATGTTTGAAATAAACACTCGGAAGGGATAATACAACATCCAAAAATTTTGGTTTTATGCATGTTAATGGGAGATCTCCTCAAATCCTGGTTTAGCATTAACGCTTGCTAAGTGCATGCTTAGAAATAATAGCGTATATATAATTGTCAATTGGTAATTGAAAACGATGCGAGCACAGGAAACAATTATTAGGAATTAGATATTTATTGAACTCGCCAACCCAACGATCCACAAAATAAATTTGAATAAATGGCCAAGTATGGAAAGTTGATGTACGGGGTTATAAATGGGGTGAAAATAGTTCCAAAGAAGATGTAATGAACCTCAAATTCACCAATAAATTTTTTATTTTTTTTTACCATCTTTATGACATAAATCAATTTTGTTTAAGCTTTAGAATTTAAGAGAAGGTAAGATACATTTTTGTCCATGATGACTTTATTACACCAGTCTAGTTTACTTCGAATAGAAAAGCTTATGTGGATAAATTCTTCCATAATTATATCACATTCCTTAATTTTCAAACTACTCCAACATACTTATATGTATATAGGCAATATCTAAACTTAGGTCTCATTCTTGCACACCAATAGCTTACACATCAAGCATAGTTAACTCAAAGGATCCCATCTTGTTCTCTACGGTTTATGCCATTAAACAATATTCCAATTACGAAAATTTTGAATACTTAAAGGTGTATGACCTCATGGCAAGCAGAACTCTTAGAAAACAATCTTCTTAATTAGTTTGATACTTTCATATACAATAATTTATGTACTTGTCATGCCCTGTACACAGTGACCTATAATATGATATGTTATTTCTATTCTACCTCTATCCCGGATGAAGATCCTCCATCATTTCTACCAGTGCATTCATTACAGTAAAAAAGAAATTCCTACTATGTTCCTACAGTTTTGTGAAAAAAAAACAGAGGTCAATCGAGTTTCTACGATTACAAAATGCTGAATACAAAAGAAACAAAAGGCCATGTTGTTTGCCAAATCACGAAATGCGGAAAGACTGTGGGCCCAGCACTTCGAGGTCTCGGGGTTCAGGATTTCGCGATCTCAAATGCCAAAAACCAACACACAACAACTCTTGAATTGCGAAAAAGTGAAAGGAAAGTGGGACCAGCACTTCAGGGTTTTGGGGTTCGGGATTTCACGAATTCAAATGTCAAACGCCAACATATAGCAACTCCCAAATTGCGAAAAGTGAAAGCAAAGTGGGACCAGCACTTCGGGGTTCTGAGGTTCAGGATTTCGGGGTTTACGAATACACGACGTACAAACAAATTGAAACAGGAAAAGCCGGAATGTGAAATTCTATTAGGGTGTGGGCCCAACAATTTCGGGTTTCAGGGTTTACTAACTCCTGATGCAAAAACACTGCACAACGTCAATGCCAAATCGCGAAAAAATGAAAAGGTATGGGGCCCAGCCAATATCGGGTTTCGGTGTTTGTTAATGATTGATGTATGAACAACACACAATGGTAATCGCCGAATCACGAAATTCAATCAGGCTATGGGGCCACTTCGGGTTTCGGCGTTTGCAAGAACTCTACGCAACTTGAACCGATAAACTCTGAAATGCCGAAAAATGAAAACATGAACAGAGTTTACAAACTCAGCAAAACAAAACACACAGAGTGACAAATTCAATTAAAAAATTGTTCCAGATCTTCTTAAGGTTTTCACAAATTTCTAAATTTGTTACAGACTTTGACTATGGAAAGGCTAGACTACTCTTTAAATAAAAGAAGGGAAGCATAAAATCTTCTGTTAGGCGTCAATTCCCATGATTGTTTTAGCATCTGATAAACAAAAGGGGTTTTCTAGATTTCCTTAACTTTCTGATGTAGATGGATTACTTCCAGTTTGCATTTTATTTTCCAATACATATATATGTGTATAATATATGAGTGCCTAGGTGATCCATAAGGTTCTTTCTATTTTGTATTCCTCTTCAATTCTTAAATATTAAAAAAAATAGGAAGTCTATTTTAAGATGCATGATTGTTTGGAATTAGCGATACATTTAAATGTTTCCTTTCGGCACAAAATGACTCAACTCCGATTGCTCAAATTTAGATCTATTTAATACTTCAGTCTCAGAAATAAACCCATATCTATGAAGATTGGTCTTCTTCAAGCATTCAGAGTATCCTAGCATTCCGACTTCAAATTAAGCTTGTCCGACATCTCAAATCGTATTTAAATAAAATTTCCTAGTATTCCATATTTTCGGGATGGACCACTCTAGAATTTAGACTGTGATTGTAAATTTAATACCACATTAGATATCATCCATTGAAAGAATTATTTGGATTTAGAACAAGTAGATGCATAATATCAGTTACACACAAAACATTCAAGGATAGAGTAAGGAAAATATTACATATCTAAATCATCTTGCGGAAAAACAAAGGGAACAACCACGTTCCTCCCAACCGTAGAACAGGGAAGCCAAATAACTTGCCAGATTCACCCCCTAGCCTGACCATGAATCCATGAGGGTGAACCTGGAAAAGTTTCTCTTCAGCAATGTCCTACAGCTCCAGCAGTTTTTCCTTGCCTCACACTCAAGAAGTTTTCATAACAGCAAGTAAATCAAAAGTCTCATTTCCCAGCATACTTGGCAGCGTCCTGCCTCCTCACATATGCTATTTATCCATTTCTCCCAGGTCTTTTTCCCTGCCTTGGGAATTTTCACAGTTTTCGAAATCCCTGATTTTCAGGGGCTGCCAATGGCCAAATCACTAATTTTCCACTTGTAATAATCAGACCAGAGGTAGTTCCAACATGTTCCCCACTCATGGAGTCATGGTCATCTAAATTTAACATGGTTGTTCTATTTATCCTCCTGCAATCAACACAAAATATTCTATTTCCATACAATTGTCAAATTCAAATACTTAGTTGGGCCAGATCAGGTCTCTCCCCAACAGTCAAAATAATTAATTACAATTACCAAATTCTTAATTCGGAATTGCCATAAATGGAAAAAAAAAATTCCAAATTTGAATTTACTAAAAATGGAAATAAATTTCCAGCAATTTTAAATTTCAAAAATATTTTATTTTGGGTGATATCACAGGAGACGTTCCGACCCGACGATCAAATTATATGTGTCGGAAGTTTCCAGTGCAAAATGTGTACCACCGAAGAGGGCATGACAGTTAGACTGTTATATGAAAGACGGTGTGATGTGAGTCCGGTTGTAAATTTGTACATCGCGGAAGTCAAGGTACTATTTGCAGGTCACGGAACAATAGAAGTGGAATCTAGAGCCTGCCTACTCGGGAATCCGCGAATGAAGAAGTGACTAGACATGGAATGGGGAAGCGGGCAGTCATAGTCGCGATATAAAAGCACAAGTGCATATGTGAACCCGCAAGTCCGCCAACCCACACATCTAGACATTTTCGGAAAAACGACTAAGTGACGAGAAAGATAAAGTATATGGAAAAGAGAAACGAGAATTTTGTTAAGTATAGAAGATGGATGTCGATCTTTTCTGCATGTTTGTGCAGAAGTTATATATTGATTCCATATACTTGAAAAAAAGTGTGAAGGTGGTGGGCATAGAAAATAGCGACTAGGAAATGGAAATTGTCTGAACAAGATAACCCGGTGATCTATGAAACATATTGCAATAAATGGTCGTGGAAAGTGGACAGGCGGGCTTCAAAATAGGCTGAAAAGAGTTCCCGAGGAGACATGAGCCCCTGACGGTCAAATTGTATTGATCGAAAATTTTGAGTGCATACTATATAAGACGTAAAAGGGGTTGATGCAGGAATCCAAAAGGCAATTTGTATATTACGGAAGCCGGGGGGATATTTGTAGGTCAAGGAACACTGGAAATGCACTTCGCCTGTTCGAGATTCCACAATTGCATTCCTCGGAAATTGTGGAAGTAAATTTGTATATCATGGAGGTTTGGGTGTTGTTTGTAGGCAACAGAGAAATGGAAGTGCAATATAGAGGTTGTCTGCTCGAGAATCTGTGATCTAAGAAGTGCCTACGCATCGAATGGGTGATGGTTTCTCTGAGTAGCGATATAAAAGCACAAGTGCAAATGTGAACCTGTTAGTCGTCCAACACGCACATTGAGACATTTTCGAAAAAACAACTAAGTAACAAGAAAGAGAGTAGAGGGAAAAAAGAAATGCGGATTTGGTCAAGTATAGAAGAGGGAAAAGAAGGTCCAATATATTCAAATCTGCAATAGATATTCCGTTTCTTGGCAAGATCTTTTTTGTATGTTGCTGGAGAAGTTGTATACATATTCCATATAATTGGAAATAAATCTAAAGGTAGCAGGCACAAGAAAGAGCAACTAGAAATTTGAAATTTCTTTAACCCGTGAAATCGACGATCCACAAAACAGATGTCAAGAAATGGTCAAGTATGGAAAGCAGTCAAATGGGCCTCAAAATAGGGTTACGGGTTCCTGAATAGACGTAAGGCCCTGACTGTCAAATTGTTTATATCGAAACATTTGAGTGCAAAATGTGTAAGACGAAAGAGTGGATGATGTGGGAGTATAGAAGTAAATATGCATATCGTAGAAGACGGAGTGTTGTTTGCGGGTTACAGAATAATTGAAAGTGCAATTTAGACAAAGTGGAAGCACTCGGTCGAAATGTGTGAATTCGCCAACCCACGCAGCAAGACATTTTTGGAAAAAATGACTAAATAACTAGAAACATAAACTACAGGGGATAAACGAGTGGGAAAATAGAAAGGCAGAGGGAAATTTTCATAAGTGGGAATTGGTTTCAAACAAGCCCCATTGTTGCAAAACCATTATTTTCTAGTAATTATCAACAAATGATTTCTTGAAGATTAGATACAGTTTTCAATGACTGTAACATATTAACTTAAGTATTAAACTTCTTGCATTATGGGTTGTTATCAGTAAATATTAATAATTCCATTCCTAGAAACAAGAATGACGATCTAGCTGCAACATTGTGATTTGGTATTGTTATGTTCTATTTGCATCACGAATATAATTGAACATTGGTTTGAAAACTGTCTGAAATTCATTTTTTTGTTTCCATGAAAGCCTAATGGAACGACAGAGTGCATTTCCATATAATTGTTAAATGTTTCATTTTAGAACAAATTACGTAAGCGAATACAATATCGAATAACTACGAGACTATCGAACCATGCCAATGAGAAGAGGTTTTAAATCCAGAAAAGAAGCAACAAACAAGACTCCCAAGGTAAAAATTTTAATAGTAAATCCATTAAAAGAAAAAAATATTGAGCATTGTATATCTATTCTTAGAAATTAGACCGAGTTCTTTGGGCCAAAACACTAAACATATTTTCCATAGACACAGTCACATGATCTACAACATGCGGGAGCCATCGAGATGCTATTCAACATGCATAGAAAACTGATTACCATGCCTTTTTTTCAAGAAATCCTTCCAACCTTCTCCTCTGTGGATCAATGTTCGGTGCCTCGATCTCAATATTTTGCAAAAAACCTGAGCTGGCAAAGAAACATGAAAGTGGGTTCACAGGGTGGTAAATCCTTGGTTTGAAGAAGAAGAAAAAAACACGTGTGGTAAAATTCATAGTTCTCACAAGCTTCTCGTGAGGAACAAGACGAAAAAACATTGCAGGGCAAACAAAATAGCCTGAAACTGAAAGTTAGGACACACCAAGAAACCATCTCCTCACATTTGAAAATTTCAGGGACACAAGTTCCACGTGCAGTTGCAGAGGCCCAAATTAGTCCATTTTGGGCAAAAGATGATAACTAGTAGGAATATGCCTTGCACAAGTGGCAATTCTGGTCCTCATTCCCTAAGATGTTAATTGCATATTCAAAGAACATTGAAGTGGTCCCGCAATTGAATAGTTTTTTGGCTTGAAATATATCTCTAGGAGAATCAATAGATCATTTCCTTATAGTGAAAGACTTCCACCCAAAACGAACTAATATGGACCTCTAGAATTCCTACTTTTGTGTTGCAAAGAAACTATTGTGTTCAAGGTTGGTTTCTTTTCTATAACCCATTCTTTTGGTGTTCTCAGGACTGCCATCGTTGAGTCGGGAAGCATTGCCCATTATAGTTGATTTCAATTTGGGCGTAGTAGTGGGACTAGTCTTTGCATTGCCATCATCCATTATTGTATCATCGTCCATCAGATCTTCTTCTTCTGGATTGAAATCCATCGCATCAACATCTGTACTAGGTATCAATGCAAGTCGGAAAGTTGTATGAGTAGCTAGGGTTTCATTGGAATTGTTTGGCTTGAAATATATCTCTCGGTGAACCAAGGGACCATCTACTTTTTTTCTCTTGGGTTGAGGGATATGCGTAGTAAGAATATGCCCTGGAATACTGGTACCTCTAGCCATCATGTACGAAGGTGTTTACTGTATCTAGACATAACTGCTCATAAGTTAACGAGAATTTCCATTTTCTCCAAATGATGTTTGAAATGAAAATTGAGGAGGGATAATATAACCATCCACAAATCTTGGTTTAATGTGTATCAATGGAAGATCTCCTAGAGCCTTTCACTGATCAATGACAATATCCAAGGTTCGTAAGTAATGAGTTGTTACCATTAAAGCTTACTAATTGCATATTTAGAAAAAAGTGTGAAGGTGGCGGTGATGGAGAAAAACTATTAAGAATTAGAGATTTTGTAAAGGTGCCAACCGACCCACACATGAAAGATTGCATCATGTTTAAAATGAATACTTGAAAATGATAACATTCTTATCCACAAATCTTGGTTTAATTCGTATTAATGACAATACCAATATGTTTAATGGATTATATTTTGTCACAATCAATGTTGGAGAGTCAAGGAACTTTAATGTCCCCTAACAAAAAAAAAAAATGGGAAATTTGGGGTACATTACAGGGTTCCATCACATTTGGCCACTTTCTGAGATTCTCTTCCATAATTCGAAAAAGAGATTTGGACTCGCTTACCTCTATTATATATAGTCGTTGTTGATTATTTATTCTTTTGAAAGTTACCATAGTTTATTCGGGCATGTATACCACTGTCTGTATTAATATTTTTACTTGGAAGAAATCTACAAGGCCCTGTATACATCAGTGATATATCAAACTACATAAACAATATTTTCCATAATGATCTCTAATATCTATTGTTTTGGATAACCATTCTCGTTAATATATATAAATGCATGAGATTTATAAATTCACATGTTTTTTTACTCACTTATTATCGCACGAGTCTTTCCTCACTCCATTGGTTCTAGAGACAATATATGTATAGAAGCAGTAAGAAATATATAGTTGTTACTTAGTATTTTCTTCGATGAAATCTAATCATTTTATTTCACTTGTTTTCCTTTCCTGATGTAGTTATTTTCATGTTGGGATATCTCCACAAGGAGCCTATCTAGCATTAGTACTTACACCATTATCTATATATATATCAATTCTGTAGCCTACATACAGACTCTATAACTAATGGCAAATCAAATACAACATGAAATAGTAATATAAATTTAAGCAGCTCCAATCTGTAGTCTACATAATTTATGTAACATATATGTGGATTATGCAACTACATCTAGATCAGTAAATAAACAACTTATCTACAATTTGTATATGCATATAAATCAACCAATCTATTATCGCCATTGGACACACCCATATAGATCAAGACTTACATATCTCTCTCTCTCTCTCTCTCTCTCTCTCTCTCTCTCTATATATATATATATATATATATATATTTCAACCATATAGTACTTCAACAAAATGAAAAGTGAATAGTTAAGATACATATATGATACAACTATGCTGGTAAAACAAATGGAACAACCATGTTCCACCCAACCGTAGATACAAAACAACGATGATTACTTGTCCTGATCACCTCATACTCTGACCATGACTCCATAAGGGAAAATTGAGCATCACTCCTTAGCCATTGTCTCACTAAATAGTTCATAAAAGAATTTGCCTAACACGAGATGTGTTCATAACAACAAAATAGTTCTTCCCCAACATACTAAGTAGTGTCCTGCCTCCCACATATGTTGTATATATCTCATGGCTACGAATTTTCCTTCCTTTCCCTCTTTGGGAAATTCATAGATTTACAAATCCCTGATTTTTAGGGGTTGCTAGTGACAGAACTCAACTTCTGACACTTGTAAAAATCATCTCTAATTTAACTCAAACATGCTTCCCACTCATGGAGTCATATTCAACTATTTTTAACCTCGATGTTCCATCTGTTCTCCAACATTAAATTTAGTAAATTTTTATCTCATACATGTGTCCATCAAAAGAGGACAGTTGGCAACTCAAAATTTTGTCCAATAGTCATAAAAATAATAATTACATACTTCCAGAATCTAAAATTTAAATTTCCAAAAATGGAAATTTATTTTTAGAATAAAAACTTTGAAATAATTTGTTTTTGATTAATTCAAGGATATCACACCTTATTCCTTAGAAGCCCTTAGTCTCTCACAAGGTCGACCGAGTGGAGTGTTGACTCCAAGGGTCGGACAAACTTCCAAAACTAGTCAAGGGTGAGTGGCACCCTTGGAGCACGAAGGTGCATCTTTAAGGGCATGTCACATAATTAATTAAAAAAAAAAACATGAGTCAATAAATCTAGGTCGCCTAGAAAACCCTCAAATGATTAGAGCTTGTTGGATTTAAAATAATTTATTAAACATTGAATTTATTATTTATAAATCCCAATAAAAATCTAAACCTAATTCTAAGACTAAGCCTAATTCTAAGTTAAGTTAGGGGACTAAATTAAAATATTAAAAAAATTAAAAGAACAGGGATAAATCAATTTAAGGAAAAAGTGAGAAAAATCTAAAGATTAGATAAAATGAACATGTGTGCATGAAAAAAAAAGGATTTTTAAAATAGAAAGAAAGAAAATAGGAGAGAATAGGAGTACACGTGGAAAATAATCTTGAGTCATCCTAGCATCAGACTAACTAGAAGAAGACTCATAATCCAACTCTAACTAAGATCTAGTTAGGAAACACTCATTAAATGAGAAATTGGGGAAGAAAGGGACAACTAAGAGCGAAAATAGGAACACATTGGAGAATGTGAGGGAAAATGACTTTTTAATTAAATTAAAAATGGTATTTACTTGTGTAACTTGAGAAGAGTGTGACAAGTGTGTGGGTGAATAATGCTAATTAAATTAATTGAAAAGGTAGTTAATTGCGCATGACAACATGTGTCATTTGGGATATTTCTATAAAACAAATGGTGTACAAGGGAATGGGAATTGACTTATTCTTGGTAAGGTTATGCTGTCAAAATTATTGTGGAATGTGTTTTACTTGTGAGAGTTAGGATACCAAGCTTGAAGAAAGAGTTAAACTTGGCGAGGAAATATCAAGAATATTATTTTTTTCTCTTGTTGTGGCCCCTTTGCAGCTCGGGGGGCTAAGGGGGAAGAAGAGTACCCCAAGAGTTGGTTGGGAGGTACTGGTGAAGTATTTGGACTAGGAAGTGAAGGTGGACTGACGTTGTAAAAGATCGGAAAGGAATCCCTCAAGACTTTGATTGAAGTTCATCTTCAAGAAATAAATTATTCAAATTCATCGGTTTTGGTAATTTATTGCTCACTAGTTATTGTATAGAATATCAATTTCTATAATTCTTATGCATAAAAAGAAGATGATATTGGGTAATGTATGTTTTATTGTTACGGTGTTTAGACACCAACGTTATTGTACAGAAAAGGAATGCATTCTATGTACATTCAACTGTTTTCTTAACGCATTATTATGTGTAGAAATCGATGTGTAGATAATTTTTCCTACAGATATATATTTTTATCAACAATTTATTTCAAAAGATCTACAAATATATATAAGTATGTACATGTATGTTGTGTGCTCCCTCATTAAATAGAATGCGCGAGAATCCTTGTATTCGTGTCCCACTTATTTGCAAAATCAACAGAATAAGATTATTGGGGTACTATGATATTTTTCTAGTAAATGGCACTCATGTGGGTTATGTCCCCATTTATTGTATATATTACAGTATCTTCCTCCTTGTAGTGAATTTGGCACTCCGACTACTAATTACTACGTAAAATATGAGCATTCATCTTTGTGGTGACCTTCAGTCCTGCATTTGGTGCACTAGACTTGTTCCCATTTCGCTTTCCCCCTTGTGATTTATACCAATTGAATTGTTAATGCAACTATATGGTTCTATATTTGTGCCATTCAGTTGTTCTCTCTCACTAGAGAGGATTCCAAATTCATAGCAATTTCCAATGCCTCGGACTGTGACCTAACCTTTTTTTATATGAAAGGACTGCGGATGTGGGGTAAAAATCCTGCAATGAACCACTCCCTATGTTGTTGATCGGGTATTTGAAATGTTAACCTCCCCATCACATATTTGAACCCCTGATCGAACTCCCGTACTAACTCAGTCTGTACTTATTTGATCTCCTTGAGCTCAACAATATATTGTGACTCAGACTTTGGTTTATTGAACTCTTTTAATAATGCTTGTGTAATCTCTGCCAATTTCCTTGTCTCACCTACTATTGTGGTAATTTGAAGCTTCATCTATCAAACTAGCACGTGTCCTCTAAAGGTTGTTTCCAATTGTGCGATCTTTTCCCCATCATCGTGGACATTATTATTAGTCCATATGGTTTCATATACGAACATATGTTGTTCTGGGTCTTCTGATCCAATTCCTTTGAACTCTGTTAATATTAGTGTATTATCTACTCATGCCATATTATTATGTGTAGGACCCCTTCCTGGTGATACTGGTGGATTCTGATTAACTGTACTGCTACTATTTCTCTGGTTACTGCTACTCTAGCTTCCTCTATTGATTACAAGTGATTTGGAAAGGTCGTCGAATGTCTTCTCATATTCAAGTGACACCCATGAGGTTATGGTTTTGACCAAGGACTCGACTGGGAGAGGACTTACTGGTTCTTTTATAACTTGTCTGAACGAGATATCCTCTTCTTCTTCGTCTGTCTATTGTATTTCTATTATATAGATGTTTGTGCAATGCATTGGTTACTCAATGCGCTTCTCTCACTCTCCAATCACAATTCTCAACTTCTTGTACCTTCTTCCACTCTGCAGCACTCCAAATTCGTCTTCTCCTTGTGACATCCCTTCCTCTTTTTCTTGGATTATCAATATTCCTTTCCTTTCTCCATTTTTCCTACCCTCATATCATCTCCTAGTTAGCAAACCCCAGTCCCCTTGTGTGTGTAAATTTATTTAGCTATCTGAATCCATCGTCACATAGCATCATTTTTATCTAGGTAGCTAACGAATTTGTGAATCTTCCTCGAGGATCTTTAAAGAAGTCTCTTTATGGGGTATTATAAGCCTGTGTACAGTCTATGGAAAATTGTATTACGTAGCCTCCTAATATACTATCCACCCAAAAATCAATTGTGCATGAAGTTTTTATTTTTCACTCAGTTCACTCGTTCCACTAGTTCACGAGTCCAATTCTTTGGTGCAACTATTCTATGTCTACCAGTATTTTTCATAAATCTTTCTATCCATTCTACTAAAAGATTAGGAAATTCACCGAAAAATATCTCATGCAAGTGTGTGTACACATACCTTTGCAGCCATTGTTTATTCTTTAGCTGAGGCTTTTTATTCTCCTTTTGACCAAATTCTTGTTCCTTTTGTTCCAACCAGTCGGTTATCTCCTTCCTCGTTGGTCTCCAAAACATTCCCTCACTTCCAGATTTTGGGTCGTGGTAATAGAACCATTTTGTTGGCATACACATAGGTAGGTTCAAGACCTTGGGTTCAAGATACTTAGTCCAACAAAACCCTAAAAACATTGGCCCTTTCAACATCACCTGCACGCAGGTGAAGTATCACTTGAGGTATCTTTTTGGGGACTGTAGAAACCAAGATTCTGCAGTGGTGAGGGAAAGATGAGAAACACATTCTATTATACCTACAAGACCCTCTCGCGCACTAGTTCTTAGATAATATAAACTCATTACTTCATTATATAGGTATATAAGGTTACATTCACGTTGTTTAGTGGTTAGATATATAATTATGGTTGCTATGCATTAGATTATCAAAAATATAAACAGATATAAGCATTCATTTACATTAAAGACAAGAGTTAACACAATACAAACATGCATAATCATCCAATAGTACAATTATACACAGAGTTACTATGGTTCACCCCCCTTCAGGATACGTCCACAAAAGATTTGCTTCTTTATTGTATTATCGCATCTTGATTGCGCTTCGTGCTACAATGGAGGTTCTAGATACAATATTCTTCACAGTTATGGTTTCTTTACACCACTCTACTCCTTGAATCTCTCGGTCTCTCGAGACCTCGTGAATATCCAGAACCAGAGACAACACTCCCCCAAAACCCACGATGATCTATTCTTTTTTTGTGGATCCCCTTCTCCCTCTCCTTTGTGATTTTACATATTTTCTCCATTTTTGCTAAGGTTCTTTTGCTAGCTCATAATGATTTGGCGCCCACTCATGTTCGATTGGCAACAACTCATTCTCGATTGTTTTTCCCGTATTTTTCACTAGTTGTTCTTTCCTGTCCCCCATCTTCTTCTCTTTCCTCTCTCTTCTTTCTTGATCTTCGTGATCTTCTTTGTGATCTTCTTTCTTGATCTTTGTGATGTTCTTCTTTCCTCTCTCTTCTTTCTTGATCTTCGTGATCTTCTTCATGACTCAAACTTTGGTTTCTTGAACTCTTTTAATAATGCTTGTGTAATCTCTTCCAATGTCCTTTTCTGACCTACTATTGTGGTAATTTGAAGCTTCATGTAGCAAACTTGTTCATGTTCTCTAAAGGTTGTTTCCAACTGTACGATCTTTGCACCATCATCGTGGACATTTTGTGCAGTCCATATGGTTTCACATACAAACATATGTTGTTTTGGGTCTTTTGATCCAATTCTTTTGAACTCTAGTAATCTTAGTGTATTATCTACTACTGCCATATTATTGTGTGCAAGAACCCTTCCTGGTGCTACTGGTGGATTCTGATTAATTGTACTGCTACTATTGCTCTAGTTATTGCTGCTTTGAATTCCTCTATTGATTACAAGTGCTTTGGAAAGATCTTTGAATGTGTCTTAGATTCAAGTGACACCCATGTGGTTGTGTTTTGGACCTAGGACTGAGCTCGAGGCAGACTTACTGGTTCTCCTATAGCTTGACTGAACGAGATATCCTCTTCTTCTTCCTTTGTCTATTGTACTTTTATGATATAGATGTATGCACAATGTGTTGGGTACTCAATACGTTGCTCTCTCTCTCCAACCACGGTTCTCAACTTCTTATACATTCTCCCACTGCGCAGGACTCCAAATTTGTTTTCTCTTTGTGATATCCCTTCCTATTTTTCTTGCATTATCAATCTTTCTTTCCTTTGTCCATTTTTCCTACTCTTATATCATTTCTTGGTTAGAAAGCTCGAGTCCTTCTGTGTGTGTAAAGTTCTTTAGTTATCTGAATCCATCGTCACATAACATCATTTTTATTGAGGTAGCTAACGACTTTGTGAATCTTCGTCGTGGACCTTTAAATAAGTCTCTTTCTGGGGTACTGTAAGCTTGGGAACATTCTATGGAAAATTCTATTACGTTGCGTCCTAATATACCATCCATCCAAAAATCAACTACGCGTGAAGTTTTTCTTTCCACTGAGTTCACTCGTTCCACTATTTTAGGGGTCCAAATTTTTGGCACAACTGTTCTATGTCTACCAGTTTTTTCCACAAATCTTTCCAGCCATTCTACTAAAAGATTAGTAAATTCACCGAAAAAGACCTCATGCAAGTTTGTGTACATATACCTTTGTTTCCATTGCTTATTCTTTAGCCAAGGGTTTTTAGTCTCTGTCTCATAAAATTATTGTTCCTTTTGTTCCAACCACTCGGTTATCTCATTTCTCGTTGGTCTCCATAACATTTCCTCACTTCCATATTTCGGATTTGTCATGGCAATAGAACCATTTTGTTGGCACGTGCAGAGGTAAGTTCAAGACCTTCGTTTCAAGTTACTTAGTCCAACAAAACCCTACAACAACATCACCTCAAGTAGGTGAAGTCTCACCCGACGTATCTTTATGGGGACGACAGGAACCAAGATTCTGGAGTGGTGAGGGAAAGATGAGAAACACATTCTATCATACCTGGAAGACCCTCTTGTGCACTAGATCCTAGATAATTTAAACTCATTACTTCATTATATAGGTATATAAGGTTACATTCAGGTTGTTTAGTGGTTAACCATACAATTATGGCTGCTATGCATTAGATTATCAAAAATATCAGAGATAAGCATTCATTCACATTAAATACAAGAATTAACACAATACAAACAAGCATAATGATCCAATCGTACAATTATACACATAGTTACCATGGTTGACCCCCTCTGGGCTACGTCGACAAAAGATTTTCTTATTTATTGTATTAAGGTATGTTGATTGCGCTTCGTGCTACAATGGAGGTTCTAGATACAATATTCTTCACAGTTATGGTTTCTTTACACTTCTCTACTCCATTAATCTCTTAGTCTCTCGAGACCTCGCCAATCTCCACAACTAGAGACAACACTCCCCAAAAACCCAAAATGATCTATTCTTGCTTCGCGGATCCCCCTCTCCCTCTGCTTTGCGATTTTTCATATTTTCTCCATTTTGCTCAGGTTCTTTTGCCATCTAATAATAGAGATGGTTACGTTTAAGTTTCTTAGCTGGTAATATTTACGTCGAAAGGCATATACCTATTGAAGATGGGCACAATTAATGATCTTTTAATTATAAAAACTAATCGTATGGCTAGCATTCAAGATGTTGGCATATTCTTAGTCGTCCTCCTAAATCAATGAATGAGATTTCATGTTCATAACTTTCTTTCATTTTTTAATGCTTATGTTTGCTTGTTTACTTTTTCACATTTACTTAATATGATTAATATTTTACTGCCATTACCAATGATTGCCACATTTACCTAATTAACAAAGATTACAAAAATTCCAGATAACACGAGCTAAGCCGATAAAGACATATATACAACAGAGAGAATTATAAAGAAATACCCGAAAAGTTTTTTTGTTCGATTTCAAAGAAATTCATGTAGGATCCCGTTAGAATCCATGACTCTCACATAACCTATGATYGAAAGTCAGTAAAAKATTGGCACACGCCAGAAGATGTGCTGCCCGATCTGAGAATGAGAAATATAATGGACGACCTCGTGGYAGCGWTGGATTCTGTATTGAATCAACCTTATAAGGTTACATTATATAGTGGTATATAAGGTTGTTCAGTAATTTCATAGTTTCATCTTACCAACCGTAAGCCTTTCGACGTTCACCAGCAGCGATTTAACGACTGTGCTAGTTTATCATACATGGGTGTTTATCAAAATTACCGGTGCTTGATAACCCCTCAAGTCACTGTGAGAACGGACATCCGTCTTTCCGTTCCGTTTGACGTTAATTTCTCATATTACATGCGAAAAGCCTTGACATCGAAGAATATTACATGATGCAAGCGGTGATAATGTAAACGTTGATCACGCAGCATATTTCTCATGATGTAATGCGACTCAATTGTAATTATTATATATTTTATTTATATAAGATTATAACAAGGATTTAATTTTTTTTCTTAAAAGATTAAGTAACCTTGAAAAGCAATTTCAAATATGTGAATTAAACAAATTTTATTAAGAAGTATAAATATATATATAATTATAATTGAAAAAGATTTCTTTGTTCATATATGATAGATCCAATAATAATATTTTTTATCCTAAAAATGTTTCTATGTAAACTTAAAAATATATTGATAACTAATAACAATAGCCATATGATTGGTTTATGGATTGGTTTATTATGTAGGGTTTCATAGGTTACCATAATTTTGATATAAAATTTATGGATATGAACTAATTTTGATATAATTTATGGATATGCACTAATATTAATTTCACCTCTAACATGTGTGAAAGCAATCTTCTTCGAATTTTAACAATAAATATTAATTATTATTTATAGAATATATATCTAGGAAGGCTGTGAGTTAAGTTTCCCATATCACAAGTTTGACACGTAATGTATTAAACGTTCATTTCAACTTATGACATGAAAAGAGGCTTCTATAGCCTTGACCGGGAGCAACAAGGATTCAGAAAACCAATGTTTGTAATATTCCGTATGAAGCCATGGATTTTCCTTTCACCATTCAATGTATCATGGGAAGAGCAGTGAAGGCTCGATGAGTGGGATTTAGCCATTTTCTTTGCTATGGCGAATATTTTGATAAAATTGCAAAGTGTTTGGGAGTCAACTGGTTTATAGCAAATGCTAATTTTAACTATGAGAAATTAAATAGGCTTGTGAGAGAGCCTTGACCGCGAACAATAAGCGTATCCACTAGTTTGCAATATTTCATAAGCAGCATTCGTATCTTGGCCCACACAAACATAAGAGTCGCGGACCTCTGAAGTCACTGGTTTTTAGATTGAAACTTTGTCAAACATGAAGGTTCGACTTCCAAGTCTGTCTGGTGTTTGCCAGCCCCTTAAAGTTCGCCCGCTTACGTTTGCCAGCCCCTCCAGTCAAGGTACGTACGTACATGCGCAAAGGAAATTCAATATGTAATTTACGAAGAGCGAGAGAATGACAGAAAGTACCGGAATTTGAGTACTATAAGAAAGCCTTCCAGTTTCCAAGACGGGATCAGAGTAGAGGCAACCAGCACTAGTGTTTGTTGTTTACATGCGAAGGCAAACGTGAGTCCTGTCTGTCAAAATGAGTAATCAAATTAGTATTTTGAGTTGCATGCTGTTGATCGGAATACTGTGCTGCGTTCATGGCGGGGCGGCCAAGC
>SNQJ01S0032610.1:30181-44419 GCA_010110895.2 Picea sitchensis
ATCAACAAAATCCAAAAAGGATTCCACGTGTCTCTCAGCTGAAGCTTGATTCTCTCCAGAAAACCAAGGGAGATATTCATAACAGTCATCAGGATAAGGATGAAGAAGAAGGGGCAGCTTTAAAGGCTTGAACATCTTCATCCAGATCTTAACTTGAAAAGCTGTGGGATGATCATTAGAATTAACAAGTTCATGACAAGGTTCAGAAATTATGACAAGAGGGGTTGAGATCTGGACAAGGTCTGAAACAATTTCTATCTTTTCAAGGTCACATGACTTATCAAATTCTAAAGGAAAAGAAATACAGTGGTCATCTTTGTGAATGGGCTGAGGTAAAGCCATCGAATCTACATCTACAATGCAGGGCTGCAGGATTTCCTCTTCTAAAGACGAATATATACAAGAAGGATGATGATTTTCTAAATATACAAAACAGAAAATAATTCTCTTTACACGCGAAGGGAAAAGAATGAAAGAGGTAATAAAGAACAACAATAGTTCATGAAGCAAACCAATGAACTGATACCTGGATTTTGATTTGAGCCTCTTCATCTTTTATCAATAGGATCCTCCCCAGTGGAGTCTTTGAACGTGGAGTCGCTAGATAGATGCTTACAACCAATATAATGCTCAGCCTTTGTCTATCATCAAAAGATGAAACTATGTCATCTCCCAGGGAAGCTTGCCTCATTCTCCGTTCCCCGGCAACGGCGCCAATTTGTTATCACTCCAAGAAACTCCTTAGGGTTGTAGGCTAAGGATGCTTGGTAACTTAGAAATAATGTGTATATATGCTTGGAACAATGGGGTATTTAATGATCAATGTAATAGACAACTCATCATACATCTAAAGAAACAGTGCTTTCAGAAAACAATAATTAGATCAAGAAAATTGAAAGGAGAGGATGAAGAACACTATTCTTGATTGCCAAATACAACTGAATATAGGGATTAATGAAATATAGAAAGAAATCCCTTAATTCAAGTCTATGAGCTCAATAAAGAGATAACAGTCTTCATAAGCTAAAATAAACTGAAACAAAGTACATAAAGGGAAAGGTGGATATTTTTTATATTGAAAATGAAGGGAAACTGAACTTTTATTCTGTAAATAAGAGTCTACACAGTAGCACAAAATATATTCCCAGTTTGAAACCATGTCTCTTAGAAAAGATAGGCATTTATAGCCTTTTACAATCAGTTTTTAAGATCCTAAAAACTTGGATCTATATCTAAAAATAGGAATTCAAATTAACTAAGCAACTTGATAACAAAGACTTAATGACTAGACTAGCATTCGAATTGTCTTCAATCTCAAAATTTGACATCTGTATTCTTCAACTCCTGGAATCTGTGATGTTATGAAACATGGAAAAGGCACCTGTCTTGGCAGCTGTATTTCTTGAGTGTTCATAGTCGATACTTTAGGAAATCAGTTTAGCATGTGGTTCTCAAAAACTCCCACGAATCTCTGATGCAGAGTCTTTTTCGATCAATTTGTTATCCCTTTAATACTCTGGAACCTCTTTAAATCCTGTCAAAAACGACCTGCTCCATCCTTAGCTTTCAAAAATGTTTTTTCTTCTTTCACCAGCTAACTCGCCTTATGATTTGTTGGTTAGCTAGTGAAAGCTCCGCCTTCACCACCTAAGGCGGTTGTAAAATTTTTTCTCTTTGTGTTGGTGAAAGCTCTGCCTTAGCCCAAAGTGAACTTTCACCTCCAAAATTGTGATTCCATCAAAAGATCAATGTGTCTCTGCTTTATCCACTTGCATGTTCACAACAACCTGAACAAGCACTTTCAAATCTGGGTGTGACTTTGCTTTTTGCTTCAATTTTAGATTTTTAAAGAGCTTTGCTAGCCACCATAGGCTGTTATAGTCTTTGGTGATTTTATGTTTCCTCTTCTTTTCCTTGACACTTTCAGGCTTGACTTTTTCAAATGTAACATATGTTTTACGCAAGAGTGCTCGGACAACTTCTTGTATCTTTCCTTTATTACTCTCTCTAAGACCTTTTGTTGAGTGATCACTTCTTTGAGTTGCTTGATCTTCTTTGTTTTCTTGTTGACTTAGTGCTCTTTGAAGTTTCCCCTTCCTCAGTGTGAGTGGGGTCTCTACAGTGCATTACTGACTCAATGGAATGTTAGGGGTTTTGATGGAGACTCATCTTCTTGCTCTGGTTTTGGGTCTGTGTATGGCAAGTTTAAAATGTTTGTTCTCCTTTCTGTAGAATGCTACGTAGTAGTTTCAAAATTCAATTTTTTCTTTGACATGTGAGATTTCACACTAGAGATTCTATCTTATGGAGGTCATGGCAGAGTCCTCCTCTTCCTCGAGCTGCTTTGAGGAGTCAATTGCCTTTTTCCAACTTTCCTCTGTTCATTCATGGGCTGAGTTTGGGTTTCAAAGCCCTCCCAAAAAGAAAATGTTGCGAGGTCCTTCCCTTCTATCTTAGCTCCTCCAGAATTATCAATTTAATAAGGCCAAAGTGGCAAGAGTGTTCTTCATACTTAGAAGTTCAACTCTAATGAAAATCTTTTCTGATTTTAGTTAAGCTCTTGTGTGAGAAGAAAGGTAGATTTAGGAGTTTTTTACCTGTGAAATGGTCTAAGAGATTGAAATTATATAACATCAGTTTGTCGTACCTACCTTATGAAGTTATGTAGAGTTGGATGCTCTTAAACAGATCCTACCACTCATCTTATAAATGGGAAACTTTCATGCTCTTCTTCCATACATTATGCAATTCTTCCCTTCAAATATGCTCTGAAATTTAAGTTTTTGGTGGCGGTCGTTTTGAACCAATACGGCGATCTTGGTAAGCTAGTTGTTGCAGCGATGGCGGCTTCATCGATGATGATCTCTAAGGACCCAACACAGGATTTATTTCCATCAAACGTTTTAGAAAAAGCCTTTGTTGTTGATTAGTGACAACCATTTCGTAGCCTCTAGACATACTGCATACAACCTGCGTTTGAGAGTGTTTTGCGCCACGGATGCATCTATTAGGAAGGATAAATTTGTCAATTCTTTTTCTCGATGGGGAACCAACATGTCTCCCTGCGCCATCACAGCTCAAAACTGAAGCGATTTTTCACACCAAACACTGCAATCTGTTGTTCGGGCTGAGGTTTTGCGCTGGTGAAAGCACTCGGCGCTGTCTTTCAACATTAAAAACTTAGCATACATTTTTGGGTCATGCGTGTTGGGGAAGCGACGGGCCGATTTGATGTCACCAACCAAGTAGTACCACTCCTTTACCTGTGATGATGGATTCAAGTTGCCATTCCGATGCCATGATTGTGAAGCATACATTACTGAACGAGATCCGCTTTGCAATCCGATTTAGACGTGCAAACCTAGGTCTCCATCATTATCCACTTTCAGCAGCGCATCATAATTGATTACATGACATGGGCTGTCATCCATTTGATTTTTAAAAGCGTGGATGGAAACCTGCGTGATTCCCACCTTCACTGACTAATGGCGAGTGGCGATCTCGGTATTATGAAATTTACGCTTTCCTGACTAACGACCCGTGAGAAATGCTCCTTAGTTGTTGAAAATCACCGCTTTCACCAGATAACCATCATCTTTAAAACACACATTAGCTTTTAGAAGCATTTTATGAAAATTTTAAAGGGAAGACCTTTATGGGTTGTCTTATTTCTAAGACAAAAATCATATCCTAAGTTTTTCAGCTAGAAAAACTCAAAATCATTTTGATAAAACTACCAATAGCCATGCTATCAAACACAAAATGAAACCATAGTGACAGTTCAGTTTTTGGGAGTTAACATTTGGCTCAAACTGGGATGGGCATCTCACGTGAGGTGACCCAGAACCTAGCTAGACTCGGTAGCCTTTAGCATTGGGCATGGAGTCATCTAGCATATGCAAGCCATTCTTGACAAGCGTGTAGTCTAAGCGTAGCTTGCACGTAACTTTGTCACCTTGTTTATAGAAATCAACAATGAAAAGATCTCATTTGCTCCTTATGGCGAGCTTATTCCTTTGCCTAATCCTATACTAACCAATAGAGGCAGATTTATCGAGTAAGATGGATTTTCCAATGTAGCCATATCATAAAATGATTTACTATTAAAATCCTTGATCTTGATCCGAACAATAATGGAAGAGATATCATGTAGAAAAGAGGTTTGAGTGTGTGATAAAGATAATCTTCTTCTGACAGAAATATTCTAACATCTATGCAGCTCATAGACTCCAAATGGTCAGCAAAAGGGTCATCAAAATCATAAAGCAATGCCTTTTTGGGTTGTTGATCCAGCTGTAAATTGAAAAGGTGTTGAAAAGTGCCTTTACTAATCTCGGTATTGTTGAATGTAGGCTACTCGAGATCTGTTGGAGAAACATATAAAACAGACTGCTGATCTGGACCTTTCAGATCCTCACCTTCTTCTTGATATCTGTTGCAAACTTCCAATCGATGTAAATCTTGAAACTGAGAGATACCTTTAGGATCTGTTGTAGATTCAAAACTGTCATATGCTTATATAAAAATCTGCTCATCATTTTTAATCTCAAAGGGAGGCGTCCCGGTCTTGATAGCTATTATTAACCATGGCGTGCATACATCTCTGATCATCTCTTTGCTCATTATTTTGTAATTCCTCTTTGTTCGCAAAACTGAAATTTGATGGCGCCCTTAGCATTTCTGCAGTTGAAAGCGTAAACATAAACATTAGCAAACTTAGAATCCCGAAATCTTCAGGTTTTCTTAAAAGTATAAGTCCATGAAAGTTTCCATTGGATCCTCAAGAAGAATATAAAAAATCATGTTGCTCATCTATAGTAGACACTTGTTCATCCATAACTATTTCTCTAAAAGAAGAAGAATAATCTTCTGGTTCTCTTGAGATCAACTTGTGATCATCAAAAATTACAATTTTCTTATCAAAATAATGCTTACAAGAGGACAACAAAACAGGATTTCCATCCCGCTGAAAGAATCATTTGGGAACATGTAATCTCTTGTGCATTCCTCATTCTTCATAGGCTCTTCTAGATTTACAAATTGATTATAAACTTCACAAGCATACCTATCTATGGAGGACTCGAATATTGAAAATTCTTGACCTGAATCTGAAATAAACCCATATGCTCGTTGTTGTTCCAAAACTATTTCAAGCTCATAACTCTAGTGCTTTCCGAATATAGAGTATCGCGACGTGCAGCACTCATTCACTTGCAAATTTTCAAAGAAATCGACCTTGGATGCTTTAGGAAGATGAATGTTTTTCCACCGACTTCTTGAGCATCTTCAAAGAATTGGGTTAAGGATGGAGACTTTCGTTCTAGTAGAAGAAGGATAAGATCTGAATGAAGACCCATGGCATAATATATCATGGCAACTATCTTAGTAGGCTGACCTCCAAAGGCATGTTATGATAAACAGTTAGGAACCTTTTGTTGAGAGAAATAGAATTGAGGCTTCATCCTGCGCTCGTTTCAAAGCATAGAAATCAGCAAGGTATGAATCTAAATATTTGTACTTGCCCCAATACTTAGGGAAAGCATTAGAGAACTTGGTCGAGGCGATTGAATCCAACTCGGTTTTAAACCATGCAGTGACATCTTTGATGAGACTTTGAAAAATATCGATCACATCTTCGCGAGCAAGTGAAGGCGATCAACAAAATCAAAAAGTTACGTGTCTCGGTTGAGCTTGATTCTCTCAGAGAAAACCAAAGGGAGATATTCATAACAGTCATCAGGATGAGGATGAAGAAGAAGGGGCAGCTTTAAAGGCTTGAACATCTTCATGGGATCTTTTCACCGAAAGCGTGGTGATCGGTAGAATTAACAAGTTCATGACATAGGGTTGGAAATTATGACAAGGAGAGTGGGGTCTGGACAAAGATGCAAAACAATTCCTATCTTTTCAAGGTCACATGAGTTATCAAATTCTAAAGGAAAATCTGATTGGTCATCTTTGGCCAGATGGGTTGAGGTAAAATACACGAATCTACATCTACAATCACGAGGGAGACTCAGGGATTTCCTCTTCTAAAGATGAATATATACAAGAAGGATGATGATTTTCTAAATATACAAGCGGAAAATAATTCTCTTTACACGCAAAGGGAAAAGAATGAAAGAGATAATAAAGAACAACAACAATTCATGAAGAAAACCAATGAACTGATACCTGGATTTTGATTTGAGCCTCTTCATCTTTATCAACAGGATCCTCCGATTTTGATTTGAGCCTCTTCATCTTTTATCAACAGGATCCTCCCCAGTGGAGTCTTTGAATGTGGAGTCGCCAGATAGATGCTTACAACCAATATAATGCTCAGCTTTTGTCTATCATCAAAAGATGAAACTATGTCATCTCCGAGGGAAGCTTGCTTCATTCTCCGTTCCCCGGCAACGACGCCAATTTGTTATCACTCCAAGAAACTCCTTAGGGTTGTAGGCTAAGGATGCTTGGAAACTTAGAAATAATGTGTATATATTCTTGGAACAATGGGGTCTTTAATGATCAATGTAATAGACAACTCATCATACATCTAAAGAAATAGTTCTTTCAGGAAACAATAATCAAATCAAGTAAATTGAAAGGAGAGGATGAAGAACACTATTCTTGATTGCCAAATACAACTGAATGTAGGGCTTAATGCAAGATAGAAATAAATCCTTTACTTTGAGTCTATGAGCTCAATAAAGAGATAACAGTCTTCATAAGCTAAAATAAACTGAAACAAAGTACAGAAAGGGAAAGATGGATATTTCTGATATTGCAAACAAAAGGAAACTGAACTTTTATTCTGTAAATAAGAGTCTATACAGTAGCACAAAATATATTCCCAGTTTGAGCCCCTGTCTCTTAGAAAAGATAGGCATTTATAGCCTTTTACAATCAGTTTTTAAGATCCTAAAAACTTGGATGTGTATCTAAAAATAGCAATTCAAATTAACTAAGCAACTTGATAACAAAGACTTAATGACTAGACTAGCATTCGAATTATCTTCAATCTCAAAATTTGACATCTGTATTCTTCAGCTCCTGGAATTTGTGATGTTATGAAACATGGCAAAGGCCCCTATCTTGGCAGCTGGATTTCTTCAGTGTTCATAGTCGATACTTTAGGAAATCAGTTTAGCATGTGGTTCTCAAAAACTCCCACGAATCTATGATGCAGAGTCTTTTTCGATCAAGTTGTTATCCCTTTAATACTATGGAACCTCTTTAAATCCTGTCAAAAACGACCAGCTCCATCCTTAGCATTCAAAAATGTTTTTTCTTCTTTCACCAGCTAACTCGCCTTATGATTCGCTGGTTAGCTGGTGAAAGAGCTACCTTTCACCAGCTAACTGGTTGTAAAATTGCGTTGTGCGCTGGTGAAAGATTTGCCTTAACCCAAAATGAAATTTCACCTCCAAAACTGTGATTCCATCAAAAACTCAATGTGTCTCTGATTTATCCGCTTGCATGTTCACAGCAACCTGAGCAAGCACTTGCAAATCTGGGTGTGACTTTTTCTTTTGCTTCAATTTTCTGATTTTCCTTTTAAGGCACTTTGCTAGCCACCATAGACAGTTATAGTCTTTGGTGATTTTTTGTTTCCTCTTCTTTTCCTTGACACTTTCACGAGCCATCTTTTCAAATGCAGCATTTGTTTCTGCAAAATTATCAGACAGCTTCTTGTATCTTTCCTTTATTACTCTCTCTAAGACCTCCTGTTGAGCGATCACTTCTTTGAGTTGCTTGATCTTTTGTGTTTTCTTCGACTTAGTGCTCTTTGAAGTTTCCCTTTCCTCGGTGTGAGTAAAGGTCTCACAATTCTGTGCAAACTCAATGGAATGTTCAGGACTTTTGATGGCAGGGCTCTCATCTTCTTGCTTTGGTTCTGAGTCTGTGTATGGCAGGTTTAAAATGTTTGTTCTCCTTTCTGTAGGCTGCTCTGTAGTAGTTTCAAAGTTCAATTTTTTCTTTGACCTGTGAGATTTCACACCAGAGATTCTATCTTCTGGAGGTCTTGGAAGGGTTCTCCTCTTCCTTGAGCTTCTTTGAGGAGTCAATTGCCTCTTTCCAGCTTTCCTCTGTTCATTCATGGGCTGAGTTTGAGTTTCAAAGCCCTCCCAAAAAAGAAAATGTTGCCAGGCCCTTCCCTTATGTCTTAGCTCCTCCAGAATTATCAATTTAATAAGGCCAAAGTGGCAAAGAGTATTCTTCATACTTAGAGGTTCAGCTCTAATTTTTTTACAGATTTTAGTTAAGCTCTTGTGCAAGAAGAAAGGTAGATTTAGGAGAGTTTTACCTGTGAAATGTTCTAAGAGCCTGAAATGATATAACGTCAGTTTGTCGTACCTTCCTTCTGAAGTTATGTAGAGTTGGATTCCCTTAAACAAATCCTGCCACTCATCTTCTAAATGGGAAACTGGCATGCTCTTCTTCCATGCATTATGTCTGAATTCTTCCTTCAAATATGCTCTGAAATTTAAGTTTTTGGTGGTAGACGTTTTGAACCAACTCTGGCCCAATCTTGGTAAGTTGGTCGCTGCAGCAATGGTAGCTTCATCCATGATGATCTCTAAGGACCCAACACAGGCTTTATTTCCGTCAAACATTTTAGCAAAAGCCTCTGCTGTTGATTGGTGACAGCCATTCTGTAGCTTTTCAACATATTCCATTCAACCTGCGTTTGAGAAGTGTTTTTTCACTTATGGATGCGTTTGTAGGAAGGATAGATTGTCCAATTCTTTTCTCAGTAAAGAACCACTGCGTCTCCTCGCCATCTGCAACTCAAAACCCGAAACGATTTTCTACACAAACCACTGCAATCTACCGTTTGGGCCGAGGTCTTGCACTGGTGAAAACACTCGGCTCTGTCTTTCAACATTAAAAACTTAGCATACATTTGTGGGTGATGCGTGTTGGGGAAGCGATGGGCTAATTTGATGTCACCAACCAAGTAGTATTGCTCCTGCACCTGTGATGATGGATTCAAATTCGCCATTTCCGACGCCATGATTGTGAAGCATGCATTACTGAACGAGATCCACTTTGCAATCCGATTTAGTCGTGGAAACTCGAGTCTCCATCATTATCCACTTTCACCAGCGCATTATAATTGATTGCATGACGTGGGCTGAGCGTGTCATCATTTGATTTTTTAAAATGTGGATAAAACACACGTGATTCTCTCTTTCACCAGCTAATGGCTCGTGAGAAGCGCTCCTCGGCTGTTGAAAATCGCTACTTTCACCAGCTAACGACCCGTGAGAAATGCTCCTTAGTTGTTGAAAATCACCGCTTTCACCAGCTAACCATCATTTTTAAAACACGTGTTAGCTGTTGAAAGCATTTTATGAAAATTTTAAAGAGAAGACCTTTATGGGTTGTCTTATTTCTAAGACAAAAATTAAAACCTAAGTCTTGCTACTAGAAAAACTCAAAACCAAATTTGAGAAAACTACCAATAGCCATGCTATCAACCACAAAATGCAACCATAGTAACATATTCATTTTGGGAGATAACAGTATGCACATGTTTTATGTTTCTTAGCCGGCTGTTAATGGAATACAAGAACCGACTGCCAATCAAAGATGCTTCATCTATAAAGATAAGTTGGAGTTCCTTGTAAAGCTTAGATAATGTACCCAACATTTCCTTGTTGACTTGTTAAAAGGAATTAAAAATGCAGAGTGGACTGTTGTTCCACCAACATTGTATGCATATTTTCCTGTGTATGCAACTATTAGTCCCTTTGGTTTCATAGGAGCAGAGCAATTGTTTGAATCATAGATTCATATAAGCATTTGGAACAATGCTTTATCTATGAATTTATTGCCTGTTCTTTCTCTGCCTATAAGGAACATGTGCACATGACTGTTCATGTTCAACCATTTTTTAAGGGCAATGTCCTTTACAATTGTTTGTTGTTCATGATTGAATAGGCGTCTTATACTATGGTATTCATTATTTTCAATTAGGAAAGGATGTTTTGTAACTTGAAAACCAAGGTTGATACATTTTTCACTTTCATCCGCTGGAGGACGAGGAAAATCTGCTTGTAAGTCATAAGACTCGAAAGGAGTTCTGGTTTTTTGGGGGTTTCTAAATGTCTCATCATGATCGCCAGGGTTTTCTAGGTCATTAAGTGCAACTTCTAGATCACCCCATGTTGGATTAACATTGTAGGTAAATCTAGCTTCATTGATATGCACTATAGTCTCAAAGGAAACATACGCAGCCTCCCATGTAGAGAAGTTATGTATTAATGTCTCTTCATTTTCATGGAACGGAACGTACAACAACAATTTTTCTCTACAATAGTTTTCATAGTCACAATGTTTATTTTATTTGACAAACCGTATAACAAAGGGTTTTTTTCTTTTTGATATGGGTGTACCATTTTTTTTGTAATGCGATACAAATTTTGCTAAGCAGATATGCCTGATAGGAGATGGACGCTGGATGTAATAATCAATAATAGAGTGACATATGATGTCCTCTGAATTGTCAGGTTCTTGTTGCAGTAAAACCAATGGTTTAAGCATAAATGTGCATTTTTCAAGTGGAGATGTGTTTATGAAGACACATTTTATTGAACTACAAGTGAGGGGCAAAGAAAGGGAAATGTGAACTGCTTGTTGAGAAGACATTTGTTGAAGATTAAACAATGTGTTGCCAAGGGCGTATCATTTGTATGGCATCAATATGACTTCTTTCATGTTCTTTGCATATTTTTTTGAATGTTGATGTCATAGATTTGTCAATCTTCGTCATATACGAGCTGCAGTAGGATGTTGCAGCATATGCATTCAGCACATATTGTGCATCTTTATTTTCTTTCCACATAACTGGCATGTCCTTGGAGAAACTGTTGTTCCAAATATGGGAGATTTTTCATTTAAGGAAAAGTGTTGGTTGCCTAAGCGTTATTTTTATGGCTTGGATGTACTCATCTTCTGATAGATTTACCTGTGTCAAGAAGGCATCAAAGCTCATCATTTCGTCAAATCCTACTTGTTCTAGAAATGTGAACAAGGATTTAGATTTCTCAACAATAACACTATCCTCTAAACTAACTGGCTCTATGATTCTTGTAGCTCTCATTGGCGGAATGGGAAAGTTCTATCTGCAATGCGAGCTTTTTCGTTTTCTACAACTTCTTGTATGGTAATGTCTATGGACTTTCGCAAGGTCTAGTTCCAAATGATCTGTATTGCATGTTATGTATTTATCCACAAATTGTTCGATCTATGAATTGTTATCAGCTCCATAGACCGGTGCACCCTCTATCCACAACAGTGCATGGTCATGCTCATTTCCCCTATTATGGAATTCAGCCACAAAAAAGTAGTCCGATATTTTTTCAAAAAACGTTTCATCATGGCATATCAATTGTCTCAAAGAATTTATTCTATGTCTATAGTATCGAGTACATGTCACCGGGTCTTTTCTTATGAGGTAGTCAATGTCGTTATTTTCTAGTGTATTGTTTTTTTTTTACGTTTCCTGTTACTATGCAGGTCAGAAACGACAACCACCAATGGATCCTAATAATGCTCTGCACTTGTAAATGTTATGAAAAATGTTGGCGGCCCCAATTGTTGGATCATTGCAAATTTTTTATTTTGTTTTTGTTGCAAATAGTGAGGAGAGGTGCGAATGTTCTTGAAATCTATGTATCCAATATCAGATTTCAGAATTTTTTCTAGGTTTACTTTGTACTTCACATCCTTGGCCAACAACTTTCTTCCTTCTAACTAGCCTTTTCTTATTTGGACCCACATGCAAGACAAAACTTGCTCTATTATTATGCGCATTGTTTTGAAAAACAAATTTGTTATGTGATAGGAGAAGTAACCCCTTGAATGTAGTAGCTCCCATTGGACTATTTATGATAACTGAATCGTTCTGTAATATTAGTGCCACGTGGATCTACGTAGAATAGTGTTGGAAAGTTCATTTCCTCAGCGAATTTGTCCTTGAATATTCCAAGTGGACACTGCCCCTCACCAAGTGAGATTTCAACAATTTTGTCTTGCAAGTCACGAATGCACTGTGAATCAGTGAATCCATGGAACAATGTTTCAACAAGTGTTTCATTCTCCAATTCATCACTTGTATCAGAATCACTAGGATTTTTTAGAGTCTCTGCAGAGTTGCCATGTTCTTCTGCGAGAACACTATTCCAGTTGGCATTTATACAAATGTTATCTTCTTTGTACAGGGCCTGGAACATAAGTCCATTAATGCTTTCATAACAGCATGCACACACACTTTGCCTGTCTGATACACATTTTTGTATTGCAAGCGTCTTTTCAGAGCCACAACGATTGTAATTGTATTTTTAATGAACTGTGGCAACGCTTTTTTCACAACATCTAGCTAAACAGGCACATTAATAATTGTTCCTGTTAAGCCCATCTGGGGTCGCTTATAGCCCCAAGGCCTGATTTGAGCAAATGAAATTCGTAGAGAGACAACTCTCTCCTCAAGTTCCATAAGTGCACTTACATTTGCTAGTGGTGTATTACATCTTATTCGGTCAGGGGTTGCAAACCATGGCAGTTTTCTATTTTCAAGCGATCGTTTGCATGGAAGACAAACTTTCTCACTGGAAAATGGTTTATCATGGGTTGTCAGCCAGCAGTATTCTTCTTGAAAATTAGGCGTGAAAGACTTACTGTTTTTTGAAAAATTCGATTGTTCACAAATTGCACATGCAATGGAAGGAGTGTCTTTCATTTGTTTCATGTAGGTTTGTCTTGCATTTTTTTTCGCAGGGAAGTATGGGTAGAAACTGTTTCTTGTTTCTCATGTACACCACGAACTGCCATAGTTGCATGACCATTCTGGGATATGAAATCACACATGTTTATGTTCTGTTCTGCACGAACAAATGACTTTACATTGTCATATGTGATTTTCTCTCTAAAAGGAAGTGTAGCAATGTATTTTTTTCTCTCGCGCATGACCTTTTTCAAGTTGTGGTAACTTACTCTACATTTATTGCCCAAGGGCGTGATGACCTGGTGGCAATTGGAATGAATTTCACTCTCACCTAATTTCTCAGAAACTATTTTACGTTTTTTGTTCAAGGCCTTTATTTTCTTATCAGAAGTCAGACGAATTTGACGAATAATTGTTTTCAAATTGTGATAACTTATTCTACGTTTTTTGTTTAAGCCCTCTATGGCCTCATCACAACTGAAATGAATTATACGCATGTATTTTTTGTTCAATCCCTGTCTACCCATATTGCAACTGGGAGGACTCTCATTTTCACTAAAAAACATTCCACGCGTATGCAGATTCGATGTCGTTTGGGTCGCATGCACACTCAACCATGAACTACCGATATCTCCAAGAAAATGTTCATAATGGATATGTGTTGTATCTATTTTCAACAACATGATGTGAATTGTTCGATCGTAATTTGAATCGGTAACCCAGAAATGGGCAGTGCCAGCTGGCGAGGGCGACCAAACCTGGATATTCACCCTGAATACCATAGACAACCATTACAAATAGAATCTGCAACCCTCCATATTCCCTTCTTTATATGGAAGCACCATGTAAACAAGGTATTCACTACTACATATTGAAAAAATTGCGACGAATACTTGCGACGAAAGTACTCTTTTGTCACAAACTTCAAGAGAAAAAGTTCACTTTTTCAATTTTGATCCAAATACACCCCATATTCATCACTCTCGCGACGGAAGCAAATTTTCGTCTATTTTTTCGTCGCAAGAGCAACGCTCACTATTGACCTGTGTTTTCGTCGCAAGAGAGACCCTCACTATAATCGTTCCCGTATTCGACAAAGTGACCTAAATATAACAAATAAACATCTCTCCATTTGATAGGTAATCCTAATTAAACAAATAAACATCTCTCCATAAATTAACAACGGTAATCCTAGTCAATAAATTTCAGAGACTTCCTTTCGAGAATATAACTATAGCATGAAGAGATTAAGTCTAAATTATTCCCTATTATCATTATATCAGTGGGAACAGGGGCCAAAACATAGGGGGCATGAGCATGGATAGAGTCATAATTTCAGTACTTACCTGACTCGTTTGGATGTCCATATCTCCTCTCGGCATTCGATCGACCCTTCTCGCCTTGTATTCCTGCGATTTCAAATCCACAGCATTTCAGTTTAGAAAAAATAATTATGAATGCATTTCCAGTTCAGAATATTAGTGGAGGATAATAATGATAGTAAGAATATATATATATATATA